>PVJL010017596.1:0-17884 GCA_004026885.1 Lyroderma lyra
AGACTTCAGGATAAAACAGGTAACAAGAGGCAAAGATGAACATTTCATAGTTTTAAAAGGGACAATACAATGAAAAGAAGACATGACACCCATTAATATATATGCCCCCAATCAGAAAGCAGCAAAATTTACAAAGCAACTACCAACAGATCTGAAAGGAGAAACTGACAAAAACACAATTATAGTAGGGGACCCAAACACCCCCTTAACAACCATGGACAGATCATCCAAACAGAAAATAAATAAGGAAATGTTAACTTTAAATAATACATTACAGCAATTGAACATAATTGACATTTATAGAACACTTTATCAGACAACAAAAGACTATACCCTCTTTTCTGGTGCACATGAAACATTCTCTTGGATAGATCATATGCTTGGACACAAAACTAGCCTCAGCAAATTCAAGAAGATTGAAGTCATACCAAGTGTATTTTCAGACCACAAAGCTTTGAAATTGGTTATCACCTGCAGAAAGAAAGCAGGAAAAATCATACATACATGGAGATTAAACAACATCTTATTTAAAAATGACTGGATCAAAGAAGAAATAAAAGAAGAGGTTAAAATATACATAGAAACTAATGACAATGAAAATACAATGAATCAAAATTATTAGGATGCAGTGAAAGCAATAATAAGAGGAAATTTATACCATTATAGGCCTATTTTAAGAAACAAGACAAATCACAAGTAAACATCCTAACATCCCATCTTAAAGAATTAGAAAAAGAAGAACAGGAAAAACCAAAAATCAGCAGAAAAAAAAGAAATAATAAAATTTAGAGCACAGCTACATGAAATTGAGAACAGAAAGACAATAGGAAAAAAATTGATGCAACCAAGAGCTTATTCTTTGAAAAAAATTAATAAAATTGACAAACCCCTGGCTAGACTAGTCAAAGGACACAAATAACCAAAATTTGAAATGAAAGGGGAGAAATTATGACTGTTACCACAGAAATATAAAAGATCCTAAGAAAATATTATGAAGAGCTTTATGCCACCAAATTTAACAACCTAGAAAAAATGGAGAAGTTTCTAGAAACATATAGTCTACCTAGACTGAACCAAGAAGAACTGAATAATCTAAATAGACCAATCATGCAGGATACAAAATGAACATAAAAAATTCAATTGCATTTCTATAAACAAAGAATGAATCTTCAGAAAAAGAAATGAGAGAATCAATACCTTTTGTGATCACAACAAAAGAATAAAATACCTGGGAATTAACAAAGAAGGTGACAGACTTATACACTAAAAACTCTAACACTATCAAAATAAATTAAAGAGGATAAACACAAAGATATGAAAAGATACTCCATGGTCATGGATAGGAAGACTTAACATTGTTAAAATGGCCATATTACTGAAAGCAATACACAGACTTAATGCAATTCCCATATAAATTTCACATACTTTCACAAAATAGATTTAAAAATTTATCAGATTTATATGAAACCATAAAAGACCTCCAAATGCCAAAGCAGGACTACACAAAAAGAATAAGGCTGAAAGTATCACACTTCCTGATTTTAATTTATAGTACAAAGCACCAATAATCAAATAAGCTTGGTACTGGCAGAAAAACAGACACACCGACCAATGGAACAGAATACAAAACCCAGAAATAAATTCACCATATACAGACAAATAATTTTTGATAAAGGAGTGAAAACTATATAATGGGGAAAAGACAGCCTCTTCAGTCAGTGATACTGGGAAAATTGGAAAACCACATGCAAAAGAATGAATCTGAACTGTGAACTGTCACTGTATACTAAATTAATTCAAAATGAATTAAAGACCTCTTCATAAGACCCAAAACAATAAACTGTATGGAAGAAAACATTGGCACTAAACTTCTAGACCTCAGGCTCAAGGAGGACTTAATGAACCTGACCTCAAAGGCAAGGGAAGTAAAAGCAAAAATAAATGAATGGAGCTATATCAAACTAAAAAGTTTCTGCACAGTAAAAGAAACCACCAATAAAACAAAAAGATAGTCAACCAAATGGAAGAAAATATTCACAAACAACATGTCTGATAAGGGATTAATATCTAAAACATAAAGAACTAGTATAAGTCAACAACAAAAAACCGAAAAACCCAATTAAAAAGTGGGCAGAGGATCTGAACAGACACCTCACCCATGAAGACATACAAATGGCCAACAGACATGAAAAAATGCTCATCCTCATTAACTATCAGGGAAATGCAAATCAAAACCACAATGAGATACCACCTTACACCTGTGAGAATGGCTATTATCAACAAGACAAGGAATAACAAGTGCTGGAGAGGCTGTGGAGAAAAAGGAACTCTGGTACACTGCTGGTGGGAGTGCAAACTGGTACAACCACTGTGGAAGGCAGTGTGGAGGTTCCTCAGAAAATTGGGAATGGAGTTACCATATGACCTGGCAATCCCCCTTCTGGGGATCTACACAAAAATTTGAAAACCTTAGTCTGCAAACATGTATGTACCCCAATGTTCATCGCAACACTACAGTGGCCAAGTCATGGAAACAACCAAAGTGCCCTTTGATAGATGACTGGGTAAAGAGGCTGTGGTACATATACACAATGGAATATTACTCAGCTATAAGGAAAGATGAAATACTGCCATTTGCAACAAAATGGGTGGACGTTGAGAACATCATGCTAAGCAAAATAAGCCAGACAGAAAAAACAAGAATCATAGGACTTCAGTCATATGTGGAATGTAAAACTGAAAGCAACAAAGAAACGAAAACTCATGGATACAGTAGATAGTTTAGTGGCTACCTGAGGGCAAGGGGGCAGAGCGTGGAAGAGGAGGGAGGGGCATTCAAATATATGGTGATGGAAAGAGAACAGACTCTGGTTGGTCAACACATAATGCAACACATGGACTATGCACTGTAGAATTGTACATCTGGAACCTAAGTAATTTTTGCTAACCAATATCACCCCAATAAGTTGAACAATAAAAAAAGGAAATAAACATATGTTAAGTTATATATATATATATATGTATGTATGTATATATATATATATATATATATATATAAAATATGTAAATGTGTTTTGAATGTTTACTATATGCTGCAACTCAATAAAATGTTCCTCATTTATGTATATAAGTCTCATATGTTCATATAAAATTTGTTTTAAAAAATAAAATAGGTTTATACATAATATATATCTAATATAGTTCATTGTTTCAGGAAAATACACAAATATTATTGTTCTTTCTGAAAAGGTTACAAAATTATGAATTAGACAAATTTAAATGTCAAGTCTTACAGGATATTGTCTTGACAAAGTATAAATTATTTTTTATAAAAGTAAATTTGAGAGCAGACCTAACTTTTGAAAAAAATGTTTTGATTGGACACTGTAAAGCTAAAGATAAAAAGGCAAACACTGTATTCTAGTTGGTGAATTCGTTTCTCATAGGGGTCTGCTTTAGCAATTCTCTACCAACTTAAAGAACTAGTTCACACATAGAGTTTAACAAATAAGTAAACAGTCTGTACACAACAGGAGACAGATTTCTTATTGTGAGAGAAAAGTTACAAATGAGAGTGGAGGTGAGGTTAGAATGAACCCCGTGTGCACTGAAAGTGGGAGATATCTGTATGAACTCATTTATTTTAATATGTCTACATATAGAAATATGGGTATTTGTGTATACATGGATTAATATATATGTATTGTATTTCCTAGCTGTGTCGACTGAAGGGGCTTATGGAGTGATACCTAGTTAGCAGTAGCAATGAGCACATCTCCTGTCCGGATCTGGGTCTCTAAATAACATTAGTAATGTGGACTAAAGGTTTCAAAATTTGGGGGTAAATACCCAGAAGAGGGATTGCTAGGTCTTCTGGTAACTCTATTCTTAATTTTTTGTGGAAGGTCCATACTGTCTTCCATATTGGTTGCATCAATTTACATTCCCACCAGCAATGTATGAGGGTTCCTTTTACTCTTCTCCAATAGTTATTATTTATCTTATTGATGATAGCCATTCTAACAGGTGTGAGGTAATATCTGATTGTGGTTTTGATTTGCATTTCTCTGCTAGGTAATGAAGTTGAGCATTTTTTTCATGTATCTTTTGGCCATTTCTATTTCTTCTTGGAATAAGTGTCTGTTCAGGTCCTCTGCTCATTTTGATTGGATTTCTTTTCTTTTTTGTGTGTGTGAGTTGTGAGAGTTCTTTATATATTTTAGATATTAGCCCCTTATCAGAGGTGTTGTTTGAGAATATTTTCTCCCATTCGGTTGGTTGTCTCTTTATTTTCTTGATGATTTTTTTTTAACAGTGCGGAAGCTTTTTAGTTTTATATAGTCTCATTCATTTATTTTTGCTTTTACTTCCCTTGCCTTTGAAGTAAAATTCATAAAGTCCTCCCTGAATTGTAGGTCTATAAGTTTAGTACCAAAGTTATCTTCTATGGAGTTGGATTGTTTTGGGTCTCATGTAGAGGTCTTTGATCAATTTTGAGTTAATTTCAGTATATGGTGGCAACTCACAGTCCACGTTCATTCTTTTACATGTGGTTTTCCAATTTTCCCTGCACCATTTACTGAAGAGGCTTTCTCTTCTCCACTGTATATGTTTTGCACCTTTGTCAAAATTTTTCTGTTTATATATATGTGGGTTTATTTATGGGTTTTTATTTTCTTCCACTGGTCTGTGTGTCTGTTTTCCTAACAATATAAAATTATTATTCTTAATTCTAACAGAATTGATTACAGTGGGCCTTGTTTTGTGTCATTTTTCATTGAATCTTGGTAAGTGTTCACAATTCAATGAATTGCTAAAACATCTAGTGAGATTTTTGAGCTAGTTAATAAAAAACTCTTTTGTCAACCAATGTATCTTGTGCTCCACCTATTGCATAATGATGGAAAGAGGATATTTTTCTGACAAAATAATTTAAGTTTCAGATATAAAAAAGTCTTTGTGTCCATTATTAGTAACTTTGAAAGAGTTTTTTTTTACCTTTTATCCTGTACAAGTTTTACATATGAAAGCAAAAAAGCTTCATGTCTTTCAACACATCTCAAAGTCATTATGCTAGTTGATAAATTAAGACTTTATCCTTCCAAGAGACATTTTCTAACATTCCAATGACTGCATTCTCATTTCTCAATTTTTCCTCTTAACTTTGTTAGTACTTAACTAATTGTGAAATAAGGGCTAAATAAGTACATTGAAATAGATGTATGAAGTCTTTAATGTACTTACATACTTGAAAAGGGAAACAAAGTAAGCCATGATGAGAACTCCAAAATGGTATAAAACTTTACTCATGCTGCGATGAACATTGGGGTAGATATAGCTTGTAGACTAAAGTTTCAATATTTAGGTTATATGGTAATTATATTAATTTTTTGAGGAACCTCCATACTGTCTTCCATAATGGTTTTTACATTCCCACCAGCAATTAAATTCATGAACTCATCCTAGAAAAAGTGCTACATACTTCATTGCTGAATATCACAATGGTCACCTTCAAAGCACTTCCCTTAGGAAGCTATGCACTGACACAAGTGCCTAGTTTACCCTTCAAAGCAGTTTTGAAACTCTTTTTCTAGAATGGTCTTGATGTCCTAAATGTCATCAAAATGTCCTCCTTTCAATCTTTCCTCTATCTTTGGGTAAAGAAAAAAGTCACTGGGGCCAGATCAGGTGAGTAGGGAGGGTGTTCCAACACAGTTACTTGTTTACTGGCTAAAAGCTCCCTTA
The DNA here is from genome assembly GCA_004026885.1 of Lyroderma lyra. Lineage (NCBI taxonomy): Eukaryota > Metazoa > Chordata > Mammalia > Chiroptera > Megadermatidae > Lyroderma > Lyroderma lyra. Next base: position 5,746 of record PVJL010017596.1, read on the forward strand.
CCAGACAGTGCCGTGTGAGCTGGTGCATTGTTGTGATGCAAGAGCCATGAGTTGCTAGTGAAAAGTTCAGGTCGTTTTTGCCTAACTTTTTCACACAGCTTTTTCAGCACTTCCAAATAGTAAACTTGGTTGACTCTTTGTCCAGTAGATACAAATTCATAATGAACAATCCCTCTGATATAAAAAAGTTAGCAACATCGGTTTAACTCTTGATTTGGACCCATGGAACTTGTTTGGTCATGGAGAATTGGCTGGATTCCATTGTGCACTTTGACACTTTGTTTCAGAGTCATATTGGTACACCCATGCTTCATCACCAGTGATAACATGGTCCAAAACAACGTCTTGCCTCTCCAAAGTTCTTGGCAAACTTCGACTCTCTTTTGCTTTTGTTTATTGGTGAGCTCCTTTGGGACCATTTTTTCACACACCTTTCTCATGCCAAAATTTTCAGTTAAGATTTTCCTGTTCCTCTATCAATGTTTACTTGGTCTGCTGTGCTTCTCACCATCAGCCAATGATTTTGATGCACAATTCAATGAGTTTTTGCAAAGTTTTTGTCATTTCTGCTCATCACTGGCTGCCCTGACCTCCCTTTATCAGTGACACTTCCTCTCCCCTCAGAAAAATGTTTAATTCATTTGTACACTGCCATGTTCTTCATGGCATTGTCCCTATAAACTTAGTTCCTGATTTCACTTCCACTCTTACCAGGTTTAATAAGAAATTTAATGTTTGTTCATTGCTCTAATTCAAACTCTGACATTTTGCAATAGCAAAGAAAAACACTGAACAACAATAATGAACACCACTCAGCAAGACAACACCATACATTGACAGAAACACAGCTGTGAGACACAGTTATACCAAGGTTATGGAACCTTACCAATTTGCTTGTGTAGTGTTGCCAGTGTAAGTACATAGTGGTAAGTTTGGGAAATTAATTGTCAGAACTCTTAAGTTTTCAAAAATTTACATGTAACAACAGCCAATGCTTAAGTTCAAATTTGTTATACACTCACATTGGCTATAAACGAACTCAATCTTAAATTGAGTTAAATAATACCCATGGTCAACCATGAGGGACTTAATGCCTTATTTAATCCTCACCACAACCCTCTTCATTATGAAGCTTACATTCTAGCAAGAAACAGACCAAATATACACATAAGTAAGTGAATAATCTAGTTTGTCTCAAACCTCTTAAACAGTGACCTTTGAGCAGTGAATCCCAAGAGCCACTGGCTATCAACCTTTTCCTGAGGTGATATTCATTAATAATAAACTCAATCATTGTCATAGTCAGGAAAACCACTGAGAAAGCACAATTTGCCCTACCCACCCTTTACAGTTTATCTCCAATTCACAGAAGAAAATAGAGATTGAGTCAAGAATCTAGTTTTTTTTTCCTAACATTTTTACCCAAGGGCTTATAACACTTGTGCTACTCTAATATAGCATTCTGCATCCCTCGCCTACCTCATGATCCACATACCACAACCAACCAATACTTAAAGCTGCAAGCTTGTATTTTAGTGGCTTCTCTACTTTTTTTTTTGCACAAAATAAAAGTAGTTTATCAAAGAAAATAGTGTGATCCATCAATTTGATGCTTAAAAATCATTGGAATAAAATAACAATTTAATGTTAGTTCATGTCTTTTATTAACCTATATACAATTACTTGTCTTCTGGTTATTGAAGCAATAGATCAGACAACATTTGCCACAATAATATCTGTCAAAGTGGCTAACGATAAAAACTCCAGCACCACATTCATCTGAAGAGCACTCCTGATGAAGGTGACTGATTTTGCCATTCTTATCCACCTTATAGTATTTAAGGACAGCCAGCTTAATCTTCTTTCTCTTATGCTTATTCTTCTTGGGAGTGGTGTAAGACTTCTTCTTAGTTTTCTTAGCACCACCACAAAGTCTCAACACAAGGTGAAGGGTAGACTCTTTTTGAATTTTGTAGTCAGACAGGGTATGTCCATCTCCCAGTTGCTTGCCAGCAAAGATCAGTCTTTGCTGATCAGGAGGAATTTCTTCCTTATCCTGGATCTTGGCCTTTACATTTTCTATTGTATCTAAGGGTTCAACCTCAAGAGTGATGGTCTTCCTGTAAGGGTTTTCACAAAACTTGGCATCTTGGCAGTGATTCCACCACAGATGGTGGATCAGAAAAAAAGGGTGACTTCTCTACTTTCAATGCAAGAGTTTAACAACCCTTTGCTTAACACACAAAGGAAAGAAGCAGATATAAGACTTTTGCTTGGGAACCTCCTCAACTGAATAGTTTGCATTTATTAGCTTCTTTTGATACCAACATTACTATGAAAAATAAACCCACCTCTAAAATATACCCAGGATACTTTCTTTTTTTTCTTCCTTATTTACTTATTTACTTATTTGGCATAACTCGAAACAATTTTCTCTATGTGACTAAGTTGCCAATTTGTTATAATGTTCCTTAGTTTGTTTATATTCAACTTTTAAAAAGGAAGTGGAAATCTCATTGCCCAACCCCCTTACACAGGGTCTGGCAGAAGTAATGCTCAGATTTGAGTTACGATTTTGTAATAATGTCCTTTTCTATGAGCTGGTAATTCATACCAAATCTTTTATTACAAAATCATAAGTATCCGACAAAAGTAACACAAGTCCAAGTGTCACTTTTGCCAGACCCTGTATGTAACCACTTTCATTGGCTTCTGGTGTAAACTTTCCGAGTTGTCCTACTCCCTCCTGCTACCAATGGTGGTGAAATGGCTTCAAGTCATGTGAGACAAATGTCCCTTTAGACTGTACATTAAATACCCACAAGAAATCAAGAGTATAGCAGACCATCTCGGGTTGAGTGGTTTGTATCTTTCTCCCTAAGGGAAATAAAGTTTTCAGTTATTAAGATAGAGAAGGACTACCCAAAACTTGATTGAAACTAATTTAAAAGTATTTCCAGAAATACAATTACATGTACATTGAATTTTTCTGCCTTCAAACAAAATCAAGGTTTCTAAATTCACTTATGTATTTGAGCATACTCTCTTGATGTATCCAGAAGCATGTTATTGGGAGAAAAACATTTCATCTATCAACTGCAGTTACAGTGGTTGGGGGAGGGGTGTTACGGCTCCAGTGGGAAAGTATGGAAGTTTCTAATAGGGCTATTTACACAATTCCTTGGGAACTTCTGATGCCCAGTCTGGCTCCTCTCTTTCAGAAGGCACCTTTGGAGAGGATTTATGGCAGTTGAAGTCCCAAAAAGACCTGCTTCACTCATCAAAGGGGAGTTTAGAGACTGTTTTTTTTTCTGCAGCTGCTGTTTGTTTAGATGTTTTCATGTTAAAGTAGTCTTTATGTCATTTCGGTGAGGTTAATCCCTTCATTTCCCTGTTTGAAACGCGACATGAAATTTCACAGGCCAGAAACCAGTCTGACTACTGTGGAGAGAAGACGTGGGTTGAAATTCAGTAGGAAAGAGATTTGCAAAAGGAAACAGTGCAGATTATAATGATGAGTAAACAGTAGAAAACAAATCCAAACACATCCTCCATGTTCCATTGAACCATTCCAGTCTTCCATTCCTGTGAATAGGCCAGTCCAATTAAATGATTGTGCTTCATTTATTTGATGTGGAATGTTGGTCTGTTCTTTTAAATGGATTCGATGAGACATAATTTTCCTGCCTTATTTACATGGAAGCAACATCATTTGCAATGAGTGCACATATCCTTCCTTGTGGGGCAGCCATTGTCACCAGGAGGTGCTGCTTTTGGAGCACAGAGGCTAAACTGCTAAGTCCTAACTGGCATGCTTTCAAGGTCTGTATAGGGGCAATCCATTTATATTCTATTACTTGGGAAATACTTAGAATTTTCTTTTTTATCAAAAGTTCCCAAACTTGCAAAAGGGGTGTTTATTGAATCAGTGTTGATATATTTGGGTGAACTGTCTATGACGTCTCATTGGGCATGTCTACGTGGTACTACTTTATGTATGAAGGAGCCCAGGTTTGTAACTTGTTTAGCATTTAAAGTGGAATATCTGGTGAAAGAAGGTGTCAAGTTTCCAAGTCCACATAACTCTGACCATTAATGTGCCCTATTGCCATATAAAATAGAGATCAGCGATGTTCACAAACAAGGTCAGAGTAGAACCTAGGTTGAGATCTAGTATCCATCATGACCTTTGTCATTGGTTATATTGGCATCTGCACTTTTCCATTGCCCATGTGCCTCTGTCACGCTGTAAGAGCAAAACAGGTTGTGAAATACCTGGTAGAGAAGACCTTTGGTTTGATTTTGGCAGCTACGGATATAGGTTTCATGACCTGACCAGGTCATTCCAGAATTTTGGTTGACTCCATATGCAGTCTGGGGTATTGGGCAGAGCAACCAGGGGAACAACCAAGCGGTTCCAGGTCCCATTTGTGCAGCCAACAAATCAAGATTATTGTTCAGGGACTAGGCAAATGTATCAGAATAATCAGCCTTGAACTTTTATAACATCTGTAAAGGGTTTAAAGGTACCATCTGTGGAATCAAACCTTAGTTTTTGATTATAGAATCATTTTGGTACATTGGAAGGGTCCTGGGCTATTTTTCTTTTCAATGCAAAGCAAAATTTCCCTTCAGTAGCCTCACCTGAATAAAAGATAGACCTTAAGCTTCCATGGAGATTTTCCAGTGCCAAATCACTGTACCATAAGGGGAAGTAGAATGATTTTGTGCTCCGGATTGTGGATGCCATTCTTTTTTATACATCTTATGTCCAAAATGGGACCATCAGGTGCTTGCACAGGCAGGACCAAAAACTAGTTCAGGTTCTTGTGCATTACCTAGATGTTGTCATAACCAGCAATCAGACTGATTATTTAAGGTTACCAGGGTGTTGGGGTTGTGCTCGAATTGTTGAAAATGTAGTAAGGATTGGTTAAAGCAAGATACAATTTGAGAAAGCCCACAGTGGAGGAACAGAGGGAGAATAGGTTAAGGCAAGCGACTTCTAGCCAATCTTTCTGTAAATGAAAAAGAAAGGATTCTGTTTAAATTTCTAAGTCAGAATTTTCCAGATCTGAGAGAGGAGAGGTTTCAAGGGAAGATAAATGGAGGTGAAATTCTTGATCTGAGATCTTGGGTAAAACTGTCTGGGGTCTTGAAGAAGCTCTGGAAATCCACAAATTGAGATCACTCGTGGAGATGGGCTTCTAATTTCATCGGAGGTGATATCTGGATCTAGTTTGGTGTGTCTCATGTGAATGCAAGGTTTTTATTTTGATGATAGTATAGATGTTTAGTAGTATTTCCTAAGGCCTTTCTCAGAGAAGTGACAATACGTGTTTTCTTCTAAAAACTTCGATTACTCCATCTCCTGGTAGAAAGTGATGGCAAGGCTTGTCAGCCAGTGCAGATCAGGCCTTTTCCACCTGTTGCTATACGCTCTAAGTATAATAACTCTTGAATCCATATGACTAGTCATAGTGTTGAATCGTTCACTCAAGTCCTCATAATGCTTGCCCAGTCTGGGAGTGGAAGGTGTAGAGGTGCCAGTAGGCATGGGTGACCAAAAATGATTTCAAATGGGTCAGCTGGAATATCCTGGATCTACTGTGGCCTGGGTTTGATTCCCAGCCAGGGAACTACATATATATATATATATGTGTGTGTGTGTGTGTGTGTGTGTGTGTGTGTGTGTATGAGTATCCTGGATCTATATGAGTCTAGTTCCTAGTCATACTTTTTCTAGAGTTTGTTTGTTTTCTTTTTTTTAATGTCTAGATTTTTATGTCTTATTTACCCTGAGGATTGGGAATGATGGTAGTAGGTATGAAATTTTAATGACCATCCCAGAGTCTTTGCAATCAAGTGATTTATTTCTGCTAAATCACTTCCTTGGTCAATTCAATTCTAAAAGGAATACCAAAAAGAAAAAAAGGGACAGAGAGAGCAAGAGAGAGAGAGAGAGAGAGAGAGAGAGAGAGAGAGAGAGAGAGAAGAAAAAGAAAACAGAAATGTTATTAATTTATTTGCAACCATTATGGCATCAGCATGTCTAGTTGAACAGCCTAGTCCATTCAATAAATGTACAGACAGTAGCCAAACAGTAAGAATAGCCTAAGGCTGGAGGTAAACCTATAAAGACCATCTAGAGTGTCATAAAGGGTAATGTGTGTTGTGGAGGACTCCCTGGGGTACACTGGTTACCTCCAGAAACTTGTTGAGATTTATAGGTAATGTACTGGGAAATAATGTTGTGGATACCAGGGCAGAATCAGTTGTATTTTATTTAGATCCTTGGTCATTTAATTTGCACATATATCCCATTTGATGGGAGATTAGTATAAGTCAAAAGGTCAAAGTGTAGGGAGACACAGGAAGTCCATTTAGTCCAATGTGTAATCTACTTGATAAGTCCTTGGCAATTTTTGTACCCATTTCTTTTTCAGGTTATGGGATATTTGCCTGATAGCTAGTAATATCAGTCAGGAATAAGGGTAGGGTTGCAAGCTGGGTAGCAAACAGATAGGGCTGTAGAGGCCCATTCAGCAGATTTGTTAGCTCCATCTCTTTCTATAGACATTGTGTCGTGTTTCCTTGGTATGTGCTGAGCAATGAACAATAGCAATTTCAGTAAAAAGTTAAATAGACTGTAAAAGGGAAACATCTATCTGCCCACGGGTGATAGAAGTACCAAAGTGTGCCAACAGCATGGCAGACTCCAAAGGCATATATCTCTTACATGCTGTTGAGTTGGCTCTGCCTCCTGGCATCCCTATGAATGAGTGATAAGGACAATGTCTTGTTCTCCTATCTAGTCAGTATAAATAGTGATGGTTTTCTCTTTTGCCAATGTAGAAACTCTAGGAAGAGCTAGGAGTTTGGCAGTTTGGGCTGATTTCGTAGTGGCATAGTGCGCTGCACATGTTTCATCTGGTCTAACTATGATACAGTCAGTGTACCTGAACATTTCGTTTAAAAGAGCTATCAGAGAATAGAGAAAGCCAGGATTGCTAAAGGAAATACCTAAGACAGGGCTGTCCAAACTTTTGGCTTCTCTGGGCTACAATGGAAGAAGAACTGTCTTGGGCCACATAAAATACACTAACACTAAAGATAGCTGATGAGCTAAAAGGAAAAGTAAAATTAAAAAAAAAATCTCATAATGTTTTAAGAAAGTTTACAAATTTGTGTTGGGCTGCATTCAAAGCTATCCTGGGCTGTTTGGTCTGAGACAGTGGTTCTCAACCTTCCTAATGCCGTGACCCTTTGATACAGTTCCTCATGTTGTGGTGACCCCCATAAAATTATTTTCGTTGCTACTTCATAACTGTAATTTTGCTACTGTTATGAATCATAATGTAAATATCTGATATGCAGGATGTATTTTCATTGTTGTAAATTGAACACAATTAAAGCATAGTGATTAATCACAAAAACAATATATAATTATATATTGCAAAATATTTATTTCTAATTACAAATAAATGAAGTTTTATCTTGAAGCATGGTGTAGCATGGGTAACAGTCTTAATATAACAACAGGAAACTACATTGCTACAGTTTGCGACAGTATGCATAAAAAGCCAATGTCAGTGTGAAGGTTGAGATTGCTTCTATCTCACCAGATCAGAAATTCTCGGGCCAGTCTTTACAAGAGCACAACGAAGAGACCATCTTCCACAACAAGTCTACTTCTGTATTTAAACTTGATAACCAACAAGCCGGAAAACCCTGTTTCACAAAGACACGTTGTTGGAAAGGGAAGAAGAAGACGCAACACAGTTTCAGACAGAACAGGAGATGACTGCAAACACTTGATCCAGAATTTTGTAACTGGCATTGTAGAGAATCAGTTCTCGATGCATCGCTGTTAATGAAGTCAATGAACTCCTCTCGTGCTGCCTCAGGAACATCTTCGACTTTGACTGTGAATGGGCTTCTGGCAAGTGCAAATGGGTGTCAGGTAGATTTGGAAAGTAAGATGAAATTTTGTCTGCAGGCATGTGCAAGTGTTCTTTCACAGAAATTGTCGTCATAATCCTTTTGTCTCGTTCAATGTCATGTTCCTCAAAGAAAACAGATAAGATAGGCAACACGTAAATTTTATTTTCACCCAATTTTTTTTTTTTGCCAAAGCTGAAGTTTCATTTGGAATGATCGGATCTTTTCAGACAAATTGAGGCATGTTGCATTTGGTCCTTGCAGTGATGAATTTAACTCATTCAAGGTGGCAAAGATGTCAACCAAGTAAGCTATTTTCTGCAGTTCACTTTTGTCGCTGAAAAGTGCTTCCAACTGCGGTCTTGCTTTCTGATTAAAAAACGTTTTGAGTTCATCATGAAGCTCAAAAACATGTTTTGAAACTTTTCCTCTCAACAACCATCTCACTTCAATGTGAAATCACAGAGCATTGTTTGGCGCATCCAACTCATTGCACAGTTGCGAACATAGTCACTGTTTGAAGTGCTCGCCTTTACAAAATTGACAGAACTTATGATGTTTTACATTACTTCTTGTAACTCTTGTGGCAACGTCTTTGTTGCTAATATTTGCTGATGAATCATACAGTGAGTTCCATTACTTTTGGTGACTCATTCAGTACCAAACATTGAAATCCGGATCAACATCCTAGCATAGCTGGAGCACCATCTGTGCAAACACCACAGACCTTTTCCCAAGAGATCTTATGCTTTTTCAGAAATGAACCAACTATATCAGATACATCATGTGCAGTAGTTGTCATTTCAAGAGGTTTTCAAAAAAGAAACTCATCTTTAAAGTTGCCATCATTAATATACTCACATAAACCAGTAACTGTGAACAGTTTGCAACGTCTGTAGATTCATCAAGCTGGATACTAAATATTTGAAGTGGAGCAGATTTAATTTCCTGGATTACCTGATCAAGAATATCAGCAGACATGTCATCTATTCTTCTGTGGGCAATGTCGTTAGATAAGGAAATTGCCTCAATTTCATAACAAATTCGTCTCCAATCATAACTCGAACAATGTCTTTGGCCACTGGCAAATGTAAATCCTCAGCAATGGTGTGAGGTTTCATAGCTCTGGGAATTCTGAGTGCCACCAAATATGAAGCTTCAATGACTGCTACGTTTTGTTTATGGTGCTTGCCACCAGTGTCAAGTCTGGCTTTCTTAAGTCCATCAGCTTTGTTTCTAAAATAGTTGGTATCCTTCCCAACAAAGCTCGGATGCTTGCTATCAAAATGGCATTTTAATTTGTTCGGCTTCATATATTTGGCTGATAGAACTTCACAACATTGTGGTTTCTCAATTCCTACTGTAATTATTGAGGTAAAACCATACTGTAAAAAATCCTCACTATATTTTCTTTTCTAAACATTCTTCTCTACACAATCCATTGTCACAGGATGGTTTGCTAATGAAATAATATATAACAATAGCTTTAATAATACAAAAGGTGATACATGGCATAGTTCAGTCAATACAGTTCATTAAAGTTTCCTATGATTTACCATTCTCTGTGTTTTTTTTTTTTTTTTACATCCCTGTTACTATCACAAGGGGACAGTATTCACATCAACCGCAGCTAAATATAAAAAGACTAATCAGGAAGAAGGCAAGATGGTGACTGGAGAGGAGGTCCCTAAAGCCTCTCCCAGAAAACTCAATTGAACGGCTGTCCAGGAGCCAAGAAAGAGGACCCTGAGTGACAAAACTGCTGTTGAGAAATCCACAAATCGCAACTAAACACCTGGAGGTTGGAGAGAAGGGGGCAAGTCGGGGAGAGGGAAGGGAGCAGAGACTGCAACAAGATCCGAGTGGCACAGTTTGGGGGAGGGGAGAGGCCATGGGGGAGCTGGGCTTTGGAGCTGCATACTGGGGAAGGAGTTTGGGAGTCAGCCTCTGGAACTTTTGAGTGGTAGAAGGGCTGAGCGAGGACTCTGAACTGCAAAGAAGACACCCCAGCTCTAGGACCTCTGGAGACCTAAACAGGGCTGCAGTTCCTGTTCCCAGCCTGCTGCAAAGGCGACCCTGCTGTCTCAGGCCAGGCCCACAGCTTTGGACTTATGGAGCAGGCACTTCCTCGTGCACCCCAGAGTTCCAAAAGCAGTGTGAGCCTTTAGACAGCCAGGTACTGAATCAGGGCTGGGAAGACTGATTTTCCCCAGCAAAGGGCCAAAAGCCTTTTGTTGGCCTCTCCCCAGGATATATGCGCATAGCCTCCAAACGCAGTAGGAGATCAGAAACAAGAAAGGAACAACCCCCTCTCTCCCCATACTTGACCCCCAGTGCCACCTAGTGTCTGCCCTACAGCAAGACACCACAAAAGCAATAATCTGGGCACTGAACATAAAGCCCTCATGTCAAGTGGAAGAACCCAGCAGACAGGATGAATTCCTTAAAAACGAAAACTCCTCAGAAAGAACATGAAATTGACCCAGAAGACAGCTTCTTAGAACTAGAAGGGTCTGATTTAAGTGACAGGGAATTTAAAGCAGCCATTGTAAAGGCTGTGAGAGAAATGAAAACCTATTGGCAGAATACCATGGCTGAGATAAATAATATAAAAAAAGATATTAACAACATAAAAAAGGAACTCTGTGAACAAAAAGAACAATTTAACAAAGAAATTCAAAACATTAAACTATCGATTGTGTCCATGGGTTATTTGTTTGTTCATTTCTTTTTTTCTTTGCTTTCAGTTTTAATATTTATTTGGGGACGAGTGGGTTAGGGAGGGGAGAAAGGGGAGGGGGTGGGAGAGGAGGGGGGAAGCTAAATATAAGGTGATGGAAAGAGAAGTCACATTAGGTGGTGAACTTATTATACATCAAGTTGACAATGCACTGTAGAATTATATGCCTGAAACCTATGTAATCCTTGCTAAGAGATGTCACCCCAATAAGTCTAACAATAAAAATGAATTAAAAAAAAAAAGAAATTCAAAACATAAGAAAGATTAAGACAGAAATACGAGAAATAAATAATACTATAAAAGAAGTGAGAAACGAAATAACTGCCATAGGAAACAGGACCAACCAGATGGAGGAAAGAATTAGTGATATCGAAGATCAGAAAATGGAAACAGCTCAGAAAGAGGAAGAGAGGGAATACAGAACCAAAACGATTGAAAGAACTCTGCAAGAACTATCCGACTCCATGAGACAAAACAACATCAGGATAATAGGAATAGAAGAGGGGACAGAGCAATCTACAGAGAGCGTACTCAAACAAATTGTAAATGAGAACTTTCCAAAACTATGGAAAGATCTGGAACCCCAAGTTCAAGAAGAAAACAGGGCCCCTACATACCTGGACCTAACAGATCTTCTCCAAGACACATGGTACTAAAGATGTCCAAAACTAAACACAAAGAGACAATTCTCAAGGCAGCCAGGGAAAAAAGAACTATAACCTTTAGAGGAAAACCCATCAGGCTGGCATCAGATTTCTCAGCAGAAACTCTACAAGCCAGGAGAGAGTGGAATCCAATATTCAAAAATAAAAAAGTGAGAAACTTCCAGCCAAGAATACATTATCAAGCAAAATTATCTTTTAGATATGAAGGTGGAATAAAGACCTTCTCAGACAAACAGAAGCTGAGGGAATTTGCCAGCACGAGGCCAGCACTCCAAGAAATATTGAAGGAGGCTCTTCGGCCTGAAACAAAACATCAGGAAAAATAGAACAAAATTGGGGCAACAAGAAAGAAACAAAAATAAACAAACAAACAAACAAACAAACAAAAACAAATAAAGAAATAAGTAATGGCTATAAGAAATCCTCACATACTGATCATCACTCTAAATGTTAATGGACTGAACTCATCAATAAAAAGACACAGAGTAGCAGACTGGATTAAAAAACAGAACGTGTCCATATGCTGTCTGCAAGAAACACACCTCAGCTGTAAGGACAAACACAGACTTGGAGTGAAGGGTTAGGATACAATACTCCAAGCAAATGGTAACCAGAGAAAAGCAGGAGTGGCCATCCTGATATCTGATGAAATAAACTTCAAGTTAAAAAAGATAGTAAAAGACAAAGATGGTCATTATATCATGATAAAAGGCACAATACAACAACAAGAAGACTTGACACTAATCAACATATATGCTCCCAACCAGGATGCACCAAAATATACAAAGAAACT
>PVJL010017597.1:0-17802 GCA_004026885.1 Lyroderma lyra
ACAGCGCTGCAATCAACATTGGGGTACATAAGTCTTTGCGGACAAAGGTTTTCAAGTTCTTTGGGTAGATACCCAGAAAGGGGATTGCTGGGTCAAATGGTAGCTCCATTCCCAATTTTCTGAGGAACCTCCACACTGCCTTCCACAGTGGTTGTACCAGTTTGCACTCCCACCAGCAGTGTACCAGAGTTCCTTTTTCTCCACATCCTCTCCAGCACTTGTTATTCCTTGTCTTGTTTGTATTACCAATCTAAATATCACCGATCCTTCAACCAGTACATGAGATATATGCAATAGTAGTAATACATTAAGTTCAATTTTTTGATATTTTGCCCACCTGCAATTGCATAAACCCTACCTCTCTATATATGTACAATTTAATTTGTGCCATAGGGACATATTTGAAGAATATGACAAATGTAATATATTCTTGTTAGATAGTCATTTAGACTAGAGGTCTGTGGGTTTCCATTTATTCCATTACCCTAAGCCCAACAAATGTTGGGAATGGGTCTGTCTGATAGGTGATGTCAGTTATGCTTAGGTCTGAGTGCAAAGTAAGAAAGATGCTCAATATGTTAGAGAAACAGTAAGAAGGGTGGTACAACTAAAGCTCAGAAAATTGGGGAAAATACAAGGGGTCAACATGAGATTATTGTAGTAATTCAGATAAAATTTAGTAGTGGTTGACACTATTGGTAAGAATGTTAAGTGGAAGAAGATGGAATTTGTATGTACTTTGGAAGTATTCTTGACAGGATTACTAGAAGATTCCATTTGGGATTATGAAGAAAATAATCAGGATGATTCCTAAGGTCTGTTTCTTGAGCAAATGTGAGATCAACTAGAGTAATGCATCCATTTACTGATAACCAATAATTACTATAAATATGTTTAAGGGTAGATGACCAGCAATGTGAAAGGGATAACAATAACAAAAGGAATAATGTCTAATATCTGAATATACCTGTGTACTTAAAAAGATTCACTTAACTGTCTAATTTCATACACATGACAATCCTATGAGGTTACTTATTTTTCAAATTTTATAGATAAAATTATTGAGAGAGTATACTGCTTAAGTTCCCTGTCCAATATTCTAAAGTTAGAGATTTAAGAATGAAGAAGTAGTGAGAAAAAAGTACCTAGATCAGAATTCTGTCTCAGAATTTCCTAGTCACATGACCTTGAGCAAGTTATTAAACTTGAGTCTAGTACTTCTGACTTTAAGTATTTTCCTACCACAACCTTCATTCCCATGTATGAAGAATTGACAATTTGGTTTCCTTTTCAGTTCTAAATTTCTATGATTTCTGTGCTTTAACCTTGAATCCAAAGGATAACAACAAACAACCATTTATACAAATGGTAAAAAATGGGTTTATTTTTTAAATATGGCGAGGAAGTTTCTGCACTCATCTTGATTTTAGCAGCCTAAAGATCTATTACTCATTCTTCACTTTACCTACCAAACCAGATTATAAGCTTCTACTGGTAGCCTTTAGAAGCATTTTTCTCATTATATAATTATAAAAATCCCATGAGGTCAGCAATGCCATCTTGAATTTAATAAAAATGTTAAAAGACCAAACTGGGGCAAGGACAACTGAAAGTGAGAAAAGGATGTGAGCCCAAGTTTTCTGTTGTTGTTGTTGGTTTGTTTGTTTTTTTTTTCTCTAAGCCAGAAGCTCTATTAGTGAACCATATATATATATATATATATATATATATATATATATATATATATATACACACACACATACACACACACATACACAAACACATACACACACATATATACACACATACACACATATACACACACATACACACATACACACATATACACACACATACACACATACATACACATACACATATATACACACATATACACATACACACGCACACACACACACACACACACATATATAGATATAACCTCTAGCCACGTGTACATTACAGTGGCTACATCTCCCTAAATTAGCAGGAAATCTTCACCCTCAAACAAATTTAGACCTCTTACACACTCCTATTTTCTCAAAAGACAATACAGGCATACAATTCTACAGTGCATTGTCAACTTGATGTATAATAAGTTCACCACCCAATGTGACCTCTCTTTCCCTATGTAATCCTTGCTAACAGATGTCACCCCAATAAATCTAACAATAAAAATGAATTTTAACAAAATAAAAAAATAAAAAGACAATAAAGAGCATTTGAATCACCCTTGACAACTTCTCTCTCAGTGCCCACATCCATTTCCATTATCAGGTGGAAATTTTTATTTTATATCCTTTATATATTTTAAGTCCCTCCACTTCTTTCCATCTGCACCATCATCCTGAAGCAAGCCACCATTATTTTTCTTGGCAATATTTCACTGACATTCACTCATGTGCCTTTCTAGTCTATTGTCCACCTTATAGCTAGAGTGATCTTATTGAAATACAAATCTGATTATGCTTAATACATTTTAATGGTTTCCAATTGTTTGGGTGATAAACAACATAATTCTTAATATGGCTAAAATAACCCTGCATAATTTGGTATCTACATTTTTCTCCATCCTCATCTGTACCAAGGTCCCTCTCTCTCTCCTCTAGACACTCTGGCCTTGTATAGTTCTCAAATATGTCATGCTCCTTCCCATCAGAGGGCTTCCACACAGTGTTGTCTGCACAATCTGAAATGCTCTTTTCCTCATCTTTTCATTTTGGGGGTCTTAATTCAGTTATGAAGTTACTAACTTTCCTCTGGGTGCTTTGTGGATATCTCTGAATTAATCAAATTATGCAGTTATAAATTTACTTAGCACCCTGCACCCATTCTTATTAAAGTCATCTCATATTTATGCCAACCATATTGACTCACATCTACATTAAAATCAGATTATAGACTGTGTAAGGGCAGAAAATTTCCAATTTTGCTCCCCGTTTTCAACATTCATAACACATGTGGTACTCAATAATTATTTCTTGAAAATTATGGCAATTAATTCATTAGCTTATCAGTGAGTTTCTTGGCAAAAAATGTATAAATGTTTAAGCAACATAGATCTTGAAATGCCTATTTCTAAAAGAAATTTATGAATTGCTTCAAAAATATTATAAAATACCTTAATGCAATGTAAATTACATTCTTTCATGAGAAGTCACAGTTAAGTAAAAATAAGAATTTGAAATAATACACTATATGTGCTACCAACATTTTGCATTAAAATATCTATAATGTATATTGTTTTTAGATTTACAAGGTGCTAAAGCTATTTCTGAGAATAAACTTAAATATAGCAACCTGGGGGTTTTGATGGAAACCAAACAAAATTATTTTTTCTGTGATTGAATATTCAATGGATTATTTGAATCTGTGACCAAAATACATGTGTGGATACAAGTTTTGTCTTATTTTTTTCTTGAGCCAACCAAGCACTGCTTATAAATAACTGATAAGAAGCAATAATGAGATGTGTTTTCTGAGGACCCCCTTTTTATAATAAATTATCCTAGTTAACTATTAAAATATCTATGATAAAAATAACCATGGAGAGGAGTTCCCTAAAGCCTCTCCCAGAAAACACAATTGAACAGTCACCCAGGAGCCAAGGAAGAGGATGCTGATCGACAAAAAGGTAGTTAAGGAATCCATGAATTGCAATTAAAGACCTGAAGGTTGGAGAGAAGGGGGTGATCAGGAAAGAGGGAAGGGAGCAGAGACAGATTACAACACGACATGTTCGCTGCTGAGTATCCAGGAGCAGCACAGTGCAAGGGAGGAGGAAGGCCAGGAGGAAAAGCCCTGGGGGAGCTGGGCTTTGAAGCTGATGGAGTTTAGGAGCCAGCCTCTGGAACTTTTGAGTGGTAGAAGGGCTGAGCAAGGACTCTGAACAGCAGACACCCCAGCTCTAGGCCCCCAGGGGAACCACAGCAGAAGCGCACGGTTCCTACACAGGGTTGCAGTTCCTGTTCCCAGCCTGCTGCAAAGGCAACCCCGTTGTCTCAGGTTGGGACCAGAGCTTTGGACTTATGGTGTGTGCATTTGCTGGCATGCCCCAGGGTTCTAAAAGTAGTGTTAGCCCACAGATGGCTAGATGCTCAATTAGGGCTAGGAAGAAAGACTGATTTGATAGCATTCGCCCGAGCCAGCAGAAACAATCCTCAGCCCAGCTTCCCAAACAAAGGGCAGAGCAGAAGGCAGAGCCTCCCTTGGAGCCCATTTGTTGGCTTCACCCCAGGATAGATGCAACACGTATAGCCTCCAAAGGCAGCAGGAGATTAGAAGCAAACTATAAACAACACCTCTCTTTTCCAAAACTTGAACTCCAGTGCCATCTAGTGTCTGCACTACAGCAAGACACCACAAAAGTAATAATCTGGAAACTGAACACCAAGCCCTCCTGTCAAAAAGGAAGAACCCAGCACACAGGATGAATTACTTAAAAACAGAAACTCCTCAGAAAGATCATGAAATTTATCAAGAAGATAGCTTCCTATACCTGGAAATAGCTGATCTAAGTGACAGAGAATTTAAAGTAGCCATTCTAACTGTTCTGAGAGAAATGAAATCATATTGGCAGAGCACCATGGCTGACATAAACAACATAAAAAAAGAGATGAATGATATAAAAAAGAACTCCATAAACAAAAAGGACAATTTAAAAAAGAAATTCAGAACATAAGGAAGATGGAGATAGAAATGTGAGAAATAAATAATACAATAAAAGAAGTGAGAAATGAAATAACTGCCATAGGAAAGAGGACCAACCAGATGGGAGAAAGAATTAGTGATATCGAAGATAAGAACATGGAAACAGCTCAGAAAAAGGGAGAAAGGGAATACCAAAAGGATTGAAGAACTCTGCAAGAACTATCTGACTCCATGAGACAAAACAACATCAGGATAATAGGAATAGAAGAAGGGGCAGAGCACTCTACAGAGAGCATACTCAAATAAATAGTAGATGAAAACTTTCCAAACCTATGGAAAGTTCTGTAACCACAAGTTCAAGAAGAAAACAAGTTCCCTAGATACCTGGACCCTAACAGATCTTTTCCAAGACACATGGTACTAAAGATGTCCCAAATTAAAGGCAAAGAGACACTTATCAAGGCAGCCAGGGTAAAAAGAACTATAATCATTAGAGGAAAACTGATCAGGTTGGCATCAGATTTCTCAGCAGAAACTCTGCAAACCAGGAGGGAGTGGAATTCAATATTCAGAAATTTAAAAGAGAGGAACTTTCAGCCAAGAATAAATTATCCAGCAAAATTATCTTTCAGATATGAAAGTGGAATAAAGACCTCAGACACATAGAAGCTGAGGAAATTTGCCAGCACAAGTCCAGCACTCCAAGAAATACGGAAGGAGGCTCTTCGTCCTGAAACAAAACATCAGGAAAAATGCAACAAAGTTGGGGCAACAAGAAAGAAACAAAAATAAAACAAAAACAAACAAAGAAATAAGTAATGGCCACAGGAAATCCTCAAATATCGAACATCACTCTAGATGTTAATTGACTGAACTCACCAATAAAAAGACAGAGAGTAGCAGATTGGATTAAAAACCAGAATGTATCCATATGCTGTCTCCAAGAAACACACCTCAGCGATAAGGACAAACACAGACTCAGACGGAAAGGATGCCAAACAATACTCAAAGCAAATGGAAACCAGAGAAAAGCAGGAGTTGCCATAATGATATCTAATGAAATAAACTTCAGGTTAAAAAAGATAGTAAAAGATACATCAAGTTGACAATGCACTGTAGAATTGTATGCCTGAAACCTATGTAATCCTTGCTAACAGATGTCACCCCAATAAAAAAAAATAAAAGATAAAGATGGACATTATATAATGATAAAAGGCACAATACAACAACAAGAAGAGTTGACACTAATTAATATATATGCTCCCAACCAGGATGCACCAAAATATACAAAGAAACTACTAACAGATTTGAAAGGAGAAACTGATGAATACACAATTGTTGTGGGAGACTTAACACCCCACTAACAGCCATGGATATATCATCCAAACAGAAAATAAATAAGGAAATATCAGCTCTAAATGACACATTACAGCAATTGGACATAATTGCCATTTTCAGGACACTTCATTCAGCAAAAAGAGAGTACACTTTCTTTTCCAGTGCACATGGAACATTCTCAAAGATAGACCACATGCTGGGACACAAAAGTAGCCACAGCAAATTCAAGATCAAAATCATACCAAGTGTATTCTCAGACCCCAAAGCTTTGAAATTGGAGATCAAGTGTAAAAAGGAAACAGGAAAACCAACATATACATGGAGATTAAACAATAGCTTATTAAGAAAAGACTGGATAAAAATCCAAATAAAAGATGAGAATAAAACATATATAGAAACAAATCACAATGAAAATACAATGTGTCAGAATTATTGGGATACAGTGAAAGCAGTAATAAGAGGGAAATTTATATCACTACAGGCCTATCTTAAGAAACAAGAAAAATCACAAGCAAATATTTTAGCAGCCCATCTTAAAGAAGTAGAAAAAGAAGAGCAGACAAAACCTAAAGTCAACAGAAGAAAAAAAAAATAATAAAAATTAACGCAGAACTAAACCAATTAGAGAACAGAAGGACAATAGAAAATGTTAATCCTCCAGGTCCATCCATCATGCTAAGTGAAATAAGCCAGACAGAAAAAACAAAGAACTGCATGATTTCACTCATATGCGGAATATAAAACTGAAAGAAAAAAAAAAGAAATGAACAAACAAATAACCCATGGACACAATCAATAGTTTAATGTTTATTTGGGGACGAGTGGGAGGGGAGGGGGTGGGAGAGGAGTGGGGGAAGCTAAATATAAGGTGATGGAAAGAGAAGTCACATTAGGTGGTGAACTTATTATACATCAAGTTGACAATGCACTGTAGAAATGTATGCCTGAAACCAATGTAATCCTTGCTAACAGATGTCACCCCTAATAAAAATAAAAATAAAAAAAAGAAAAAAAGAAAATGTTAATCCTACGAAGAGCTGGTTCTTTCAGAAATTCAACAAAATTCACAAACCTTTGGCGAGACTAATCAAAGGATGAAAGGAAAGGACACAGATATCCAAAATTAGAAATGAAAGGGGAGAAATTACCGCTGATACCACAGAAATACAAAGGATTATAAAAAATATTATGAAGGACTTTATGCCATTAAATGTAAAAACCTAGAATAAAAGGACAAGTTTCTAGAAACCTATACCCTACCTAGACTGAATCAAGAAGAACTGGATAATCTAAATAAATCAATCAATAGCAATGAGATTGAAATGACTATCCATAATCTCCCTAAAGGCAAAATCCTTGGACCAGGTGGTTTCACCAATGAGTTCTGCCAAGCATTCAAAGAAGAATTACCACCTATCCTCCTTAGACTCTTCCAAAAAATTGAAGAGGAAACAACACTTTCTAACTCATTCTATGAGGCCAACATTCCCTCAATATTAAAGCTTGGCAAAGACAACACAAAAAAAGAAAACTATAGACCAATATCTCTGATGAACACAGATGCAAAAATCCTAAGCAAAATATTAGCAAATAGAATATATATGCATCAAAAAGATCATACATCATGATCAAGTGGGATTCATCTTAGGAGCACAAGGATGGCTGAACATACAAAAATCAATCAATGTGAAACACCACATAAACAAAATCAAAGATAAAGACCATATGGTCATTTTAATTGATGCGGAAAAAGCTTTTGACAAGATACAACATCCATTTATTATCAAATCACTAAATAAAATAAGTATAGAAGGAAACTATCTCAACATAATAAAGGCCATATATGACAAGTCCTCAGCTAACATGATACTGAATGGGGAAAAGCTGAAGCCTATTTCCCTAAAATCAGGAACAAGACAGGGATGCCCCCTGTCACCACTGTTATTTAATACAGTACTGGAAGTTCTAGCCACAGCAATCAGGCAAGAGAAAGGAATCAAAAGTATCCAAATTGGGAAAGAAGAGGCAAATTGTCACTATTTGCACATGACATGATCCTTTATATCAAAAATTCCAAAGATTCCAGAAGAAAACTATTAGAAACAATAAACAAATGTAGTAAAGTCACAGGATACAAAACCAATGTACAAAAATCAACAGCATTCCTATATACAAAAAAAGAATCCTCAGAAAAAGAAATAAGGGAGTCAATTCCCTTTGCTATCACAACAAAAAATGAAATACCTGGGAATTAACTTAACAAAGAACACGAAAGACTTATACATAGAAAACTATAAGACTCTTCTGAAAGAAATTGGAACAGACCTTAAGAGGTGGAAAAATATCCCCTGTTCATGGATAGGAAGACTTAATATTGTTAAAATGGCCATTCTGCCCAGAGTAATCTACAGATTTAATGCAATACCCATTAAAATCCGACAATCATACTTTCATGCAATAGATAAAAGAATTCCATAAAAGACCTCGAATTGCCAAAGCAATACTACATATAAAGAATAAGGCTGGTGGCATTACATTCCATGACTTCAATTTATATTACAAAGTATCAATAGTCAAAACGCTTGGTACTGGCAGAAAAACAGAAATATAGACCAACAGAACATAACATAACTGAAAACCCAGATATTAACCCACAAATTTATGGTCAAATAATATTCGATAAAGGAGCAAAAACCATAGAATGGGGAAAGGACAGCCTCTTTAGTAGGTGGTGCTGGGAAAAGTGGAAAAACATATGCAAAAGAATGAACCTGAGCTGTGAACTCTTTCCATATAAAAAAATTAACTCAAAATGGATTAAAGACCTTCAACTCAGACCTGCAACAATAAACTGTGTAGAAGAAAACATTGGCACTAAACTTATAGACCTAGAGCTCAAGGAAGACTTCATGAATCTTACCTTAAAGGCAAGGGAAGTAAAAGCAGAAATAAATGAATGGGACTATATCAAACTAAAAAGCTTCTGCACAGCAAAAGAAACCATCAACAAGGCAAAGTGACAGCTAACTGAACGGGAGAAAATATTTGGAAATAATGCATCATATAAGGATTTAATATCTAAAATATATAAAAAACTAATAAGACCTAACAACAAAAAACCAAACCCAATTAAAAAGTGGGCAGAAGAACTAAATAGACACTTCTCCCACGAAGAAATACAAAGGGCCAGCAGACAAAAGGAAAAATGCTCATTCTCATTAGCTATCAGGGAAATGGAAATCAAAACCACAATGAGATACCACCACACACCTGTTAGAATGGTTATTATCAATAAAAGAAGGAATAACAATTGCTGGAGAGGATGTGGAGAGAAAGGAACTCTGGTACACTGCTGGTGGGAATACAAATTGGTACAAGCACTGTGGAAGACACTGTGGAGGTTCCTCAGAAAATTGGGAATGGAGCTACCGTATGATCCAGCAATCCCCCTTCTGGGGATCTACTCAAATACTTGAAAACGTGTGTCCTCAAAGACTTATGTATCCCAATGTTCATTGCTGAGCTGTTCACAGTGGCCAAAACATGGAAACAACCAAAGTGTCCAGATGATTGGATAAAGAAGCTGTGGCACATGTACACAATGGAATATTACTCAGCTATAAGAAAAGATGAAATATTGCCATTTGCAACAAAATGGATGGACCTGGAGATCATCATTCTTAGTGAAATAAGCCAGACAGAAGGAACAAAGAACTGCATGACATCACTTATTTGTCGAATATAAAAACTGTAAACAACAAAGAAAAAGGAAATGAACAAACAAACAAATAACCCATGGACGCAGTCAATAGTTTAATGTTATTTGGGGTCCAGTGGGATAGGGAGGGGAGAAAGTGGAGGGGGTGAGAGAGGAGGGAGCGGAAGCTAGATATAGGGTGATGGAAAGTGAAGTCTCAATAGGTGGTGAAATCATTATAGAACAAGTTGACAATACACTGTGGAATTTTATGCCTGAAACCTATGTAAATCTTGCTAACAGATGTCACCCCAAAAAGTCTATCAATAAAAATTAATTAAAAATAAATAAAATAAAATGAAATAAAATATTTATGAAGCCGATCTCTGTATTTTCCTATTTTTAAAATAAGTTAACTGCCATTTTAGTTATTCTCAAGTAGACACACAGCCCAAATGAGGTATATGAAGCACCATTTACCAAAATATGTGCTGTGGAACATAAGTAACAGAAAAAAAATTTAACTATTTTTTTATATAAATATTAAGTTTAATCCCAGATAAAATAAATTTTTTAAAAAGTCCTTGGTAAAAATCTTAAAGTTGTTTCTTTGAGCGATAAGTTCAATGCTTTTTGGAGATTCAATGGGCTTTTATTGAGATTCATAAACAAAATAATAATAATTTTAAATAGTTAATGATAACCTTTCAAATATGAAAATATAATTATTGATTTTTACATTTAAATATATAATGTTTGACAAAAATAAATGCAAATGTATTCAAATGTATACTTCCAATTAATTAAATTTATTTTTAATCTTTGTGCTCATTATTGTAAATACATTCCAAATTCTACAAATATATTGATTACAATACAATAAATGATACTGTTAAAGTGAAGGCAAAAAATAAATTCATGAAATCATTATATAATAGTTTATAAACTATATACATAGTTTATAAACTATATACATAGTTTCTTTTTTAAATTCATTTTTATTGATAGACTTTTTGGGGTGTCATCTGTTAACAAGATTTACATAGGTTTCGGGCATACAATTCCAGAGTGCATTTATTGTATTACCAATCTAAGCATCACTGATCCTTCAACCAGAACATTAGATATGTGCAATAACAATAATACATTAAGTTCAATTATCTGATCTTTTGCCCATCTGCAATTGCATAAACCCTACATCTCTATATATGTATAACTTAATTTGTGCCACAGGGACATATTTGAAGAATATAACAGATATAATATATTCTTGTTAGATGGTCATTTAGACTAGAGGTCTGTGGGTCTCCATTTATTCCATTACCCTAAGCCCAATAAATGTTGGGAATAGGTCTGCCTGATAGGTGATGTTAACAATACTAAGTGTATGCTTAAAAAATTGTTAAGAGGGTAGATCTCATGTTAAATATTCTTAGCACAATAAAATTTAAAAAAGTAAAGTAAAATAAAGATTTGTGAGTTCAATGTACACAGAATTTGGAATCAAGACAATGTTTATCTGACTCCAAATGCTGTGTTTTTTTCTACTACAGTTTAGTTCTATTTATGTCACTTTCTTGCACTGAGAGGCAAGGTCCACTTCATGGGTAGGAACATGAATTTGGGGTTGAGATTGCTCAGGAACAGAGCTCCATTCCAACACTAATGAGATGTGTAAATTAATGATTGACATAGCCTATCAAAAATTCCCTAGCTTCATCTATACAAAGAGAAAAATAATAAGATCATCATGAGGATTATACAAGATAATGAATACAAAAAAGACACACCATGTATCCCCAAATAGTCACTGCTATTAATATGCATACATGGCTAAAGATATTGTCTTATAAATGGTAATTTTTTATACATAAACAAAATATGAAAGATTGAAATACTTCTTCCAAAAAGTCAAGCAAAAATATTTTTTCAACATTTGTGAAAACATACTAAAATATTTTATTTATAGCTTATTTTAGTCATTGTTTACTCAATATTTATTTTCAGGATTTATTATCCTGGGTTAAAGAAGTCCACAACGGGATAAATTTTAGGAAGTCCATAACTGCTAAATCATAAGCACATTTATTTTGTATGTAGCTGTACATATTTTCCCTCAAAATCAGATTCATGAACTTGTTCTAGATTCTTTACTCCTGGAAGCTAGTAATCGCTTACCTATATATCTGTCCACATAATTTCTTTTGACAAAGATTAGATGGCAAGATATGTTTGTCCTACATAAATGAAATCACTTCACGGAGATTTTCCAGTATCGAAATTTCTAGATTTTTTTGCATACTCATATAAATATTTCAGTTCAACTTTTATGTTACTACTGGCTATATAGAAAAACTCAGGCTGCATTTTGCAACTACTTAAATAACAGGGTGTAATAAAATAGCCTGTGCACACACACTTACCTGTGCACAAAGGGTTATTTAATGATGTCACCATTTACTTGATCTATGTGGGAAAACATCTTATAAAAGGGTAAATAGAAGAAAAAGACAGCTAAAGAGAAAAAAGTGTTTTTTGATAAATAGTTAATGATATAAGGCTATTTATTCTTATTAATTGTCATCAAGTGCATTAGCGAAGTACACTAAAAATAATATTTACTTCAAATGCTTATAATATGCCAGACATTATTTGTTATTGCTCAGAAATATTGCCACTCTCTTAAGTTCTTCCTTGTTGCTCATTCTGGGAAATGATATTTACCAGATTCTTTGGTCAGCAGTGTTCTATCAGGTTAGCCACTGGGGGGAACTCATGCAAGGTCTAGATAGCAGAAGAGAAGTAAACCATTATTCTATGGGCACAGCTGCCAGAAGTCAGTTAGGCCATCCACACAGTAAACATGGGGTTTGCTTTCTGGCTCCCTGAT
Organism: Lyroderma lyra; assembly: GCA_004026885.1. Classification (NCBI taxonomy): domain Eukaryota; kingdom Metazoa; phylum Chordata; class Mammalia; order Chiroptera; family Megadermatidae; genus Lyroderma; species Lyroderma lyra. The sequence goes on from PVJL010017597.1 coordinate 12,576, forward strand.
TCCTTCTGGAATCTGCCACTTCATGCTATAGCAATTAATGGTGACATTCATGCTAATCTTGGACTTCCACTATTCTTGGATGTGATCGTTCTAACTGTCACTACTCAAGACAACCAAAAGATACATCAGTCTAATGTCATAGATTAAACAGCATTTTACTTCAGATACCAGAAAGACTTCTACTTTCCAGAACAAATTCTGACTATTATAGATAACAGAATAAAAAATAACACTAAAATGAGAATCATAGTGAGCTTAGCCCTAATCTAGAAGACTGGTCTGTCATTGTAATTATTTCATTAACTTGCTGGGTGACTTCAAGCATATGAGTTTACCTTTTGGGGCTCAGTTTATTCATCCATGGTTTCAGATGATTTCAGTGGTAATTTTCCCAAAGATTTAAGTAAGAGATAATATTAATCTTATACATCTGTACCAGATAACTAAAAAAATGAATGAACATTTTCCCAATGAATCTTAAGAGAACAAGCGATGAAAATTATAAGTTAATCTCTTCCTCATGAATCCTAAACAAAATATTAGCAAATCAAATCCAGTGATATAAAAAATGATAGTATATTCTAACAATCAGGTTATATGCCTGAAAGCAGTAGTGATTTAACATTTCAAAACAAATCAATAAACTTATTATATTACAGAAGAAATGAGAGAAAACACAATCATCTTAATGAATGTAAAACATTTTTTGACAAAAATGTTATAATCTAGTATGATAAAAACTAGTAGAAAGCTTAGGATAAAAGGTAACGTGCTTATTCTGTTCAATAAGAAGAAACCAGCAAACATTACATTTTATAACAAAAAATGAATAATTTCTACTGAACTTGTGAGCAAAGTAAGAATTCTTGTCACTACTTGTATGTGACAAGTTGCATTGGAAGGCATAGCCAATACAACAATATCTGGCAAAATCCCTTGTATGTAATCCTGAGCAATGTTGTGTACTGCTGTTTTGTACCAAAAATGAGGTAAAATAATAATGAATAACTGATTTAATTTAGCCATTGGAAGAAAGTATATTAGGTTTGTAAGAAGAAAAAGTTTCATTCTCTAATCACTTTTATAATTAAAAATGTAATAATATATTATCTTTATAGACTAAACTTAATTTTAAAATACTTTAAATTTCAGTTTTAAATAAAATACCTAATTTTTTTTTATAAAAGATTGACATAAATCACGTGAGTGAAGGCAAAAATAAAAATTCGTGCAATAGCATACAGAACTCTACTTTGAGAGCAAACTGTGTAACAATATCACTTAGGTGACATTCTTATTTAATTAACACCATCACTCCAGAACAGCAGTCTGAGATTTCCTGAGAGTGAATATTTTAGGCTGTTAGAGAAAACACTAGAGAACAAAGTTCAGAAAAAAGGAAATAGTTCAATGTTTATTTGGGAACGAGTGGTTTAGGGAGGGGAGAAAGGGGAGGGAGTGGGAGAGGAGGGAGGGGAAGCTAAATATAAGGTGATGGAAAGAGAACTCACACTGGGTGGTGAACTTACTATACAACAAGTTGACAGTTCACTGTAGAATTGTATGCCTGAAACCTATGTAATCCTTGCTAACAAGATGCCACCACAATAATCTAACAAAAAAGATGAATTTAAAAAAAAGGAAACCTCAACTGTTTGAAATCTATATTTAATACCTTAGCCTTAAAGCAGTGTGAATTTAAGATGACCTGCATTTAACCAAGAACAACATGGTAAAAGCCTTGTTAGTGACACTGTTTATAAATACTGAACATTTGTAACATAAAAATATACAAATTTTTAATTAAAATAGTAATATATATTTGAAAAGTATAAAAACAAAGTAAACAGATGGAAAAGTTTACCTATAATTTTACTCTCACTGATAGCTATTGTAATCACCATTCCCTTTGGATATTTTTAAAACATAGTTGAGATTACTGTGACTTTAGTTGTGACTTCTTCCTTACCATAAATTTGGAAAGTGAAGAGGTGCTAATTGGTGAAAATCAACAAGAATCTATGAGATCAACAGTAAAGTCAAGATGATCTTAACCACAGTAAAAGAGGGTGAATCTATTAAATGGAAGTCAATATTATTTTTTGGTGAATTTAATTTGCTTTTATTTCAGGTACTTTCAATCTTTTAACATTCATCTCATTTATAACCTCTTCTAGAAAGCGCCAAATCTTTCTTCTTCTCCCAGATTAAATTTTCTCACCTTATTTGATATTATTTTTTATTGATAGACTTACTGGGGTGACATTTATTAGCAAGAATTAAATAGGATCCAGGTGTACAATTCTACAGTGCATTGTCAACTTGTTGTATAATAGTTTCCCCGCCTAGTGTGAGTTCTCTTTCCATCACCATATATTTAGCTCCCCCTCCCACTTCTCCCAACTTAATAGAGTTCTATCATTACTTCTGTGACACTTCATTGTACTTTCTCACCTTCACCTGTCAGCTTAACTGCCATTTCTCAGAGAAAATTCTGAAACACCTATGATGAGCTTAATTCTTTAATATATGCTCCTAAACTCCCTAGAATTTTCTTTCATAGCAGTTAAAATGGTGTATTTATCCCAGCCAGCCTTTAAAATATAAGGGAGAGGGCATATGAGTTTACCTTCTAGTTTACCTTTGGTGGCTTTGTTCTTTTGAATGAGTCCAGTGCCTATTACAGAGCACACATTAAAAAAATATTTGAAGGGAAGAGGAAGGGAAGGAAGGAGGCAAAGGAGAAAGAAGGGAGGAAATAAGGGAGGCAGGCTCCCAATGGAATTTTGCATCAAAGAAGCTGGTTGAGTGCTTGATGGTGAGGAGGGAAGTAAAATGGGGGAAGCAAAGGAAACAAAAGTCTTGCAAGCTATTAATAGATTTTTTTAAAAAGCCAATCAATAACAAATATAAGTAGTGAGCTTATCAAAGGTATGAAATTATCCTGCACTCCTCTCCCATTCAAAAAAATGCATTTAAAATGCATTTTACAGTCAATTACAGCACATACCTCCATTCCCTGCTGACTACCATTTTGTCCCCCACATGCCTCAATCTGTCCTTGTGTGAAATGTTTGTTCTTTTCCTTCAGAATAAGTCATTCATGTTTACTAAACTTGGCTTTGCCTTTTATTTTTTGTCCTTTACAATTTTAATCTGGGATTTAATCTGCTTACTTGCACATCACCAAGGGCCTAGCTGTGAGCAGGCAAGTCTGAATAATAACTGCTGAGGTTTTGAAGCCCTACAGGCAAAAAGGTGTCTGTATAGGGAAGACAAAAATATGGACTTTATTTACTTAGAGAAAACAACACTGATATTAATGTTCCTTTTTGCTTATAAAATGGAGGATGTGAAGCTGGCAGAAATACTTTTGCCAGTTTATTTTTAAATGTGTAATTGGGAGGTTGGTAGGGATTTTCAAATATAATATAACAAAATCAAGAAACAAAAATTCCTTTCCATTTGCACAGAGGCTCTGTTGAAGATGAAATACTTGTGGTATATTAGGAATAAAAAATGACAACATGCACACTGCCCAGGCTTGCCTGGTTTGCGGTTCCCACCTCGTGGCCATCATGACTGCCCAATAACATAACCTCTTTGTCTCTGAAGCATCGCTTTTCAAAGACAAGAAACATCCCTAAGCATCCTCTCACTTTGACATATAGGTCATGACATTTAGAGAATAATGCAGAGGGTCGGTCAAGTACCAGTTTCTTGAATCACTGGGACATAAAACCATTTAGAACGGATTCAGTCAAGTCTTTCTTCTCCTACAAATTTTAATGTATGCATTTGTAGCTACAAAGTTCCCCCTTAGCACTGCTGTCACTGCATCTCATATTTTTTGGTGTATTTTCCTATTTTTATTTTTCTCACAATTTGTGATTTCCCTTGTGACATTGTTTTTGACTCATTGATTGAGAATGTGTTGTTTAATTTCCACGTATTTGTGTATTTTTCAGATCTCCTTGTTTTATTGATTTTAAGTTTTGTTCCATTGTTAATAGAAAAGATACTTTGCATAATTTCAGTCTTTTTTAACTTGTTAAGACTTGTTTGGGGCCTAAAATGTGGTCTGTCCTGGAGAGTGTTTCATGTACATTTGAGAAGAATGTATAACTGCTATGGTTTGCTGAATTGTTCTTTTGTGTCTCTTACATCCAGTTGACCTATAGTGTTATTCAAATTATTTTTTCCTTATTGATGTTTTATGTGTTGATAAACATTTAACTTTTTCATGTAAACATATAAAGAAAGTTGGGCAATAAAAGTGCTGAGACACTTATGAAAATCTGTTTATTTTGAAATTTAATCAGTTTCAAATTTTAGATTAATTTGCATTCTGGGTATTTTAATAAATTCTTTCTGATTAATCAATTTTTCTCTAAAGATAGTATTTCTAAAAGGTCTGTTTTCAAAACCAACAAACACGCTTTTTGTAATAATCAACTTTGAGGTAATGTTTTTCTTGTTCACAAGATTCATGAAACATTTACAAATTTGATAGGTGTGCTTTTACATTGTTCATTTTTAAAAATTAGTTTTTGGATTCTTTCATGAAATATTTCATCAAGAAAAACTTTAACTTTATAGGACTTTCAGTGCTTTATTTTATAGTGAAATGGAAAATTACAGACCTTGAATTTACATAAATAGGAACTTGTATATTGACTCTGACAGTTACTTGATGGGATACCCTGAATAAGTTGTTTTCTCTGAGCCTCTATCTATTCAACTGTAAAATAGGCACAATACTGTCTTGTACAGTTGAGGTGTGGATTAGATGAGATAAAGCTTAAAACAAGTGAGCGAAGAACTCAATAAATATATTCTTTTTTTTTTTTTTTTTAATTCATTTTTATTGTTAGACTTATTGGGGTGACATCTGTTAGCAAGGATTACATAGGTTTCAGGCATACAATTCCACAGTGCATTGTCAACTGGATGCATAATAAGTTCACCACCTAATGTGACCCCTCTTTCCATCCCCTTATATTTAGCTTCCCCCCCTCCTCTCCCACACCCTCTCCTTTCTCCCCTCCCTAACCCACTCGTCCCCAAATAAACATTAAACTATCGATTGTGTCCATGGGTTATTTGTTTGTTCAGTTCTTTTTTTCTTTGCTTTCAGTTTTATATTCCGCATATGAGTGAAATCATGCAGTTCTTTGTTTTTTCTGTCTGGCTTATTTCACTTAGCATGATGATCTCCAGGTTCATC
>PVJL010017598.1:0-17840 GCA_004026885.1 Lyroderma lyra
AGGGGCGGAGCCGAACGAACTTGATTGACGGCCCTGGCCGCGGGGCTGGGAGAGGCGGCGACTGGGGAGTCTGCGCCCAGGCTGGGGCTGCCGAGCTCTGGCGACAGCAGGGTTCTCTTCTTCGCCGCAGCTTTTACACGCCTTGCGGGGCCCCGGGAGCTGGCTGCCTGGACTACCGCGGGGCAGTGGGCGAGCGGTGCCAAGAGAGGCAGCACTTTGTGGGCGTTGGTGACTCCTTCTCACTCAAAATTACCCCGCTTCCTTGCAAATTCCCAGCGGGTGGTCGGACCTGTGCAGGAAGGGGCGGCTCCTTTAACGTGGTTTTGTTTTTAAATAAACAGACACACACAAGTTTGTTTCCAAGCAAGGCTTTTTCTTTTTCTTTTAGAAGCGACCCCACCCTGGACTAGTCCACCACCCCGTCTCCCTCACCCGAGTACTAGCCCTGGGACAGCCCTAGGTTTGGACCCAGTTAATAAAAGGCTGCTGTGAGCTGGGTGGACCTGGGCTGAGCCTCGCGGTTCTTCCAAGTCCTACCGTCTACTCCCTGGTCCTGGCCCCCAGCCCGAGTCTCTAGATGAAAACTGGGGGGAGGAGGAACCGTAAAAAGGGAAGGATGAAGCTGGTTGCAGAACTTCATGTCCGCTTGGAGGAGGTTACCACGCAGAAGAAGATAGCCTCAGTCCTGGTTTGCATGCCGAATTCGGATTCTGGACTTCTGAAGTAGATAGTACAATAGAATTTAACCTCATATGCCATTGAACAAGAAGTGGTTGAAACCAGGGGAGGGGTGTGGGGAAAGAAATTTGAAGGCAGGAACGCACACAGCAAATTAGTGTCTGGTGAGGTGCTAGGTCCCTAGTTTCTTCTACACACCAAGACTTACTGCATCCATCCCACCGATCCTGCAGGAGGTGACACCTATACATCTGATCTGAAAGGGCTAACTCGACGGATTTCAAAGGACATAAGAGGTAGGAAGTGGGGAGAGGAGGCTGGGAGGTCCTCCTAGGAAGGAGGAACCTAAGCATGAACAAAAGCAGAAAGGTGGGAAAGAGTAGGACAACCTCTAGGAACTGGGAATAGCGTAGTGTGGCTGCAGTTGATGGAAAAAGTTAAAATCCAGGTTAGGATGGATCATGGAGGCCTAGGGAAAGTACCACCTAAGCAGCTTGGGCTATATCCATTATAGAGGCAGGCGGATGCTTATTTGTTTTTCAGAAAGAAGAGACCCTCCACATCATGATGAGATTGTTGCCTCATATTCCTGCTTTTCTTTAAGACTGGGAGCTGTTGGAGGGCCAGGCTTCTGTCTTATCTCAGGATCTTGACACTGTGCAAGAATCAGTAAATGACTGGAGAATTCATCCAAATGCTCAGGAACTCAGTTGGGAGTTTCTGGGGGTCTGCTACCTCAAACTCCAGACTCCATCCAACCAAACCCATGCCACCAGCTGTACCTGAGTCCTCATGTTTTCACTTGTAATTCCTACATTGAGAGCTAAGTCTCTATATAGACACTGCGATATAATCAAGTCAAATAACTTGTGCTGCTAACCCCTCGAGATTAACCGATAGAGAATATCTCATTCAAAGGACCAAAAGTGTTTTCTCCACACTGGATTAGTGCCACACAATGCCCAGCTCTTTTTTTTGTCTTGCTTTTGCTTTTCAGATCTAAGGAATGAAACTGTCAACGAGTAAATAATTTTTTCACAGTGGGATCTCACGGGAGAAGGTTTTTTGGTCTAAGACTCCAAATCTGGACATTTTTTCTTCTTCCTTTTTTTTTTTTCATTTTTTGTTTTTAGTAGCATATTAGAACACTCTTACCTGAATTTTTCTTCTTTCAATCAAAACCTTTTTATAGCTATACAGTTAACACTGCTTTCCTTGGTCTTAATATAGCTTGGGAACCTTGGCTCTGTCCTTAAGCTTCAAATATTTTTTAAAATCAAACAATTCAAAGTTTGTACCATGTATTTTTTTAAAAAAAAAACTGAAATACAAAGAACCAGGAAGCAGGCTTTAATTCACTCATTTCCTGATTCTCAGACATATTCTATGAGGTGTTCCAAGCTTGAATCCCAGCCTTGAAATAATTTCTAAAAATATTCAGTTGGTAAATATGCCAAAGTAAATAAATAGAAAAATCCGAGTTCTGCAGCAACTTCTTTTCGTGGTATTCATTCTTTTGGCCAGGATACTTTTGTCCAATAAAAGCTCTGTGGAGACCCGCTACTTCAAAAGACGGCACCACTCACAGGATAAACTTTTCCAAACTAGGTGATGCTTCAGACAGCCCCTTCCCTGCCTCCCCTCCCCCTTCACAGCACTCTCCCACTACAGAGCAAGGATAAAATTGTGAGAAGCCAATCATTTTAATAATCAACTCTATTAACATATAGCATCATTGTATGACAGATACCCACACCGGTGAGAGAGGGAAATTATTTGGTCTTTATTTTGTCCAATGTCTCCTACAGATCTGTATATCACCCCCCCAGCTCCTCCCAGAGAAGACCAGAGACTGGAATGTTCTTTGGATGTTAGCACCACCTTGTGGCAATCCTTACAGGTTTGTTTTGTTTTTTTGTTGATTTTTCCCTTTAAAAAAGTACATATATGTGATTGTAATAAACCATATCGAGCCAAAAAGTATGCACTCTGTGAGTGTTTTTATTTTGAGATGTTTCATGGGATGTAAAACCCTAAAGAATATTTTACAAAGTTCTTTAGAAATCCTTTACATGTACACTTAGACACACATATAACTCTTCTCATATACATTTAAAGAAATAAATTCCTTCATGGTTAAATAGTAACTTATAAAAGAGATTAGAAGAGGGAGGTAAAGGATATGGAGTCTCAATAATTGAGATTAACAATGGATTTTATTTTTCTGTGATTACAATGTACAGAAATGTAAACCAACTTTAACCACAAAAAACCATCTGCTTCTTTTCCACAGTTAAGAAATCCATTATTAAATCAGTCAGTCAAACAATAAATTAAATAAAAATTTTTAAAATGAAGTCATTATTGAATATTCTGGTATAATTAGAAGTAATCATAATTCATTCACTAATAAGCATTTACTGAGAGCCATTCTCTACAGCCATTTTGATTTTTTTTTCTAATTTAAGGAATAGCTGAAAGTCTCTAAGAAAACTGTCAAACTTTCATCTCAATGCATTGAGTTTTTAAAAGGAACAGACTATCCTAGAACTAGCCATTACTATTTCTCATGGAAAAATCAAGGAGGTCCCATGTGGTCGGTTTGGGACCTATTCAGCCATGACTTGTGTAAGTGAGCAGTCATGCTGCTTTCTGGGGTCTCCAGTTATGAGCAACAGCAGGTAAAACATCCCCTTTCTGCCCTGAGATTTGACTCAGTGTGACCCAGGCCTGAGACAAAGAAGGCTGGGCTCACAGGAAAACCACCATAGCTAGACTTCAGAATGTGGACATGGATCTCTGATCAGATCCCTGAGTGTCCAGCCCAGAGCCAGGCCACGGGGAGCAGGCAGTGGGCAGTGGGCAATGGGGCAGCAGCTGATGGCTCTGAAAGGCCACTATTTCATCCAGTAACCACTAGCCACTGTGGCTGCTGAGCATTTGAAATGCTGCTGGTGCCTCTGAAGAACTAAATTTTTAATGTTATGTAATTTTAGTTAAATTTAAACTTAAAAACCGATATTCAGTATGGGGGGAATGGGGAGATATTGATCAAGGAGTATAAACTTCCATTTATAAGATGAATAAGTTCTGAGGATCTAGTGTACAGTATGGTGATAGTTAGTACTATTATATTATATACCTGAAAGTTGCTAAGAAAGTAGATCTTAAATGTACTCACCACAAAAAAGAAATGGTAATTATGTGACGTAATGGAGGTGTTAACTAATGCTATGGTGGCAATCATTTTGCAATATATAAGTGTATTACTGTATACCTTAAACTTATACAATGTCATATATCAATTATATCTCAATGAAGCTGGGGGGAAAGAATTAAATAAATGCTGATATAGGCCACCAAAAAGTAAATAAAAACTGATATTTGATTCTATTATTAGGAAATTTTTATGTATGTTTGAAACAGCTTGGTTATGTGAATCTACTTTTTCCTACTGGAAAGTTTATGAAATCTAAATACAGATTGAATATTTTCAATGAAAACTCGGTGTCCAAATTGAGATGTGCTGTAACTATAAAATAAATGCTAGAATTTGAAGACTTCAATGGAAAAACATGTAAAATAGTTGATTAATGATTTTTGTATTAATTACATGTTGATGTGATAGTATTTTCAGTATAGTAGATATATATTTAAATATATGAGATTTAATAGGTTGGATATATTTGGTTATAAAATTCAATTATTAATTTATTATATTAATGAATTACTGTATTTTTCCATGTATAATGCGCACCCATGTTTTTAGCCTAAACTTTCAGGAGAAAAAAATATTTCATTTTAATTTTTTAATTTAAATTTGTATTTGTTTATATTTAGGTATTTGTTTTTTGTATTATAAAAAAATTATAGCTTTTATTTTTTAACATAGTACAGTACAAGAAATTTTATGTAACAAATAATTACAAAACACAAGAACAGACACAAGGTACAAGAAATTTTATGTATAAAACTTTTTATATTAAAAAATGATTATCATATTTAGGGTATTATTTTGCATACAGATATCGTTGATTTCCAGAGTTATACTTTTAACTCATAAGCAAAAATAAAAGAATTAAAAACATTTATATAGATACAGAATTAGTACTACCCATGTATAATGCGCATCCTTATTTTTCCCTCACAAATTTGGGCAAAAGAGTACTCATTATACATGGCAAAATGCGGTATGTAATTTTTTTTATGTGCTTTAATGTGACAACTAGAACATTTAAAATTACATATGTAGTTCACATGACATTTCAATTGGATGGCACTGCTCTAAAATGTGTACAAGTTCATGTGGCTCCCTAGGTAGTCCCTCCTTCACAATCCTCTTGGAAGTCCCCTTTCTATGAACCCCCAGGAACTCCTCATCTTACTGCAGATATGATTTGCTTTATTTGTCCTAAACTAACCGCTGGGTTTCAGAGAGGCCCAGATGTCCAGTAAACACTGTGGGGTTGGGACACTATGGAGCCTCCTCGTCCCACCTTCTGTCACCACTTTCCAGACCAGTCATCTCCAATGTTTTTTATCTGTCCACCCAAAGCAGCAGCCCTGTCCCTAGCCTGTCCAGCTCTTCTCCCAACGCTAGGCGGTGATTTCTTGAACAGTAAAGGCTGTTCAGGCCTTGTTACATACATGGTGTCTTATTTTCCCTTCCAAAAAAGAGAATGAAAATTTAGTTCTTGTCCAATTTTAGTAGAAAAGTGGGCTTGTAGATTATTTTGTGGAACTCTCATATCAACCTCAATCTTCTTAATCCAATTCAGTAATCAGGGATTGAGGGGAGGGAGTGGAAATGGGGAGGTGAAGGCACAAAAGATAAGTCAGTCCTCGGACCGACATGTAAAGACACACACACAAAACACACATACAACAATGTGTGCCGCACACTAATATGTAAATGAAGGGTGGTGCCAGTTCCACCCAAGGGGTCACATTTGAGCACGGCCTTGAGTAACAAGTAGGGTTTTTCCAGAAAAAAAGAGATGCCCCTTTGCATTATCTGAAACATTTACTGTGTGGATTTTATGTGGAAAAGCTTCCACCAGAGCCATCAGAAAGGAGAAGCAGCTACAGGCAGAAGTAGAAAAATGTTCCAGCCGGTGATGACATCGGGGTGAGGTTTATCTGGCGCTGAGAAGTGGAGAACAGAAAGGAAAGAGGAAGATCACAAGAACTTGCCATTACGTAAGTGCTGTTGTTACAAAATCCACCCCAGCAACTGCTTTCTGGTCCTATGGCAAACACTGACTGTGCACAAACATTTATTAACTTAGCCAAAAAGTGGTGTGTAGATGCGGTAAGCAGAAAAGAGAGAGCCTCGTGCCAAGAGGCTGAGAGCTGCGTTTTAGGCCTTCCGATGTCTAGCTGTGCAGCCTTAGGCAAATCATCCTGTCTAGGTCTCAGTTTCGCCATTTGCAAAATGAGAGAGAGACCTCAGAGGTCGGAAACTCACATGTCCACGGGGGTCCCACAATACCGTGTATAAGACATTCGGCAGCGGTGGAAACTGAGGCACCAGGGATCCTGCCATAGCTACACTGAGGTGTTCCGTGTTTAAAAACAAACTACTGTGCAGTCCAAAAAAAGCACAGGTAGAGCAGGCTAGATTCGGCCAACAGAACCAGTGTGTGTCCCCTGACTAGATGAATTTCATTTTTAACGGATCAAGGGGGTTCACCTGCAGAAAATACTGTTAATGTATTCATAAAGTAGAAAGCATTTTATAAGACAACAAATACTTTTTGTTTAATTTCATTATTCAAGACCTTCTTTTATTCGTGTTGCTTACACTGAGGTCCAAAAGTTGTAATATTCCACAGGATGGAACCTAAGAGAGTGTGGTCTTAAGACTAAGTTCCCTGGTAGTGCAGGGGCTAAGGCTTCAGCGCTGTCAACGCTGCGGCCTGGGTTCGATTCCCAGCCAGGGAACTACCCACATGCCAAAAAAAAAAAAAAAAAAAAAAAAAAAAAAAAAAAAAAAAAAAAAAAAAAAAAAAAAAAGCCAGACAGATAAAACCAAGAACTGTATGACTTCGCTCATATGTGGAATATAAAACTGAAAGCAAAGAAAAAAGAAATGAAGAAACAAATAACCCATGGACACAATCAATGGTTTAATGTTTATTTGGGGACGAGTAGGATAGGGAGGGGAGAAAGGGGACGGGGTGGGAGAGGAGGAGGGGAAGCTAAATATAAGGTGATGGAAAGAGAATTCACATTAGGTGGTGAATTTATTATACAAGCTGACAATGCACTGTAGAATTGTATGCCTGAAACCTATGTAATCCTTGTTAACAGATGTCACCCCAATAAGTCTAACAATAAAAATGAATTTTACAAAAAAAGAATAAGTACTTCTCACAGCTGAGAGGGGCTTAGAATTCAGCAAGTGGGAGACATCACCCCATTAGGTCTGTCCAGAGGGCGATAATACCCAGTTTTTTCTCTTCCTTTCTTTGGTCTTGAAAGCAAAGCAAATAAATGATCTAATCAAAGTATTTATTCAGGGATGATTCACTTGTGTTCTTGTATGATGTCAGAATTTTGCAATAGGGGAGGGTGGCGGTGCATTCACAATGCATTTCCACACACCAGAGTATTAACCACCGGAGACGAGTCTGTGGTTATTTATAGCACGAGACAGAGCTTCGAGGAGGAGCCACTATTCAGAACCAGGCAATATGGGGAGAGAAAGCATTCTTGGGGAGGCTGTGATGGACACACTTCACCCCACTACCCGGCGGCGCCTCAGCTGCTGCTCCAACCTCTCAGGTCGGTGGAACGTGGCTCAGCTAAAGAAATTTCTTCTCCTTTCTGGTTGAGAACCAGAAAGGAGAGCTCAGAAAAGCTCTTCTCAACAACTCTCTGGTGGGACTGTTTCCTCTGTGGGATGTGAAGTTGTGTGACTTCTACTCAGCTCAGTCACAATGTATGTTTACGAAAGAAGCTGATGCATTTCTACCATTGGAAATCTCAGTGATATGCCTAGGAAATTCATTCATTCATTCATTCCACTAACGTGTGAGGTGCCTCCTGTATGCCAGGACCTCAGTAGAGGACCCAACTGCCATGCTTTAAGGAATTCAGGGACTTAGTATACTTGGCATCAGATAGCTATTGAACTGCCTACATCTACATGAGGAAGTGACAGCTTGAACTCGGCAGATGAAAAGGAGGGGATGAGAGTCATTGTGCTCAATCATTCATTATGCAAACACACTCTGTCCCAGCAATGGGTTGCAGGGAAGAATTAGAAGGAGTCCCTGCCCTCAGAGAAGCTCCAGTCCATAAATATAAGTGGTGATACAGCGTAACAGTCATAGCAATTAAACTGACTCTCAGTCCAGTGTGGTTAAGTGCTATAATGGGTAGGCACAGGGGAGGTCAGAGAAGCTTTGAACTAAGTGGTATATTGCTACTTTGGTGGCCCTCATCAAACTACCCCCCCCACACACACACACACACCCATATTCATCTCCAATGTGGTCTCCTACCACGATGAGTGTGAGTTTGGCCATGTGGCTAGCTTAAGCCAAGGTATATCAGTAAGAATGATGCAAGCTGCAGCTTGAGAAGTACTTGCTTCTTCCTGGCACCTGGCTGCCATGCTGTAAGGAAACTCAATCACCCACGCGAAGAGCCGATAGTGATACAGCTTGTGCGACGTGCCGCCAGGCCTGCGGAAGCACAGCCCGTGCAGAGTCGTGCCAAAATCGTTCCCCCGCTCTGTACTTGTTTCTGGATCCCACTCGGGGACAACAGCACCCCCTGGAGGCAACTTCTTTCCTTTCCCTCCGAAACCCTCCGACTCAAAGCTCTTTTGTCATAAAACAAAACTAGACACACCATGAAAGCCTTTATGTTGTATTACTTTACCCCAAGTGGCAGGAGGGTTACCACCAAGGCAATGTTGAACAGAATGGACCGTAGAAAAGATATGCCTGGCCAGTTAGAAGAGGGAAAGCGGACTTTCATCACATGATTCAAGCACAAGAAAAATACAGAGAATACTATCTGCCACCCAGCATTGCTAATTTTTGAATTTCCCGCATTTATTTCAAATCATTCTGGTATAGGTGAAGCTCCTGTGTACCCGCCCCCAATCCTTCTCCCCTGACTCCCTCCGTTGAATATGTTATCATCCCTGTGCACATATTTAGACTGCATGTGAGTGTGTCCTAAAGAATATATGATGGTGTTTTGTGTGATTTAAATGTTTGCACAAATGCTATCATACTTCATGTAATCTCTGCAGCTTGCTGCCTTTACTCAATGATTTGTTTTGAGATTTAGCTATGTTAATACATGTTGCTATTGTTCATTTTACCTGTGTAGTATTCCATTTTGTAAATATTTATCCATTCTCCTATTGATGGGCATTTTGGTTATTTCCACATCTTTTCTGATATAAACAATGCCGCAATAATTAATGCGGCAAATGAATGGGTTAGGCCAATGTGTACATGTGGACGACTGTTGGGGATATACAAGGTCAAGTTCACAAACTCATCCCAGGAAAAATACTACATACCTCATTCCTGACTATCACTATGGTCACCTTCGAAGTCCTCCCCTTGGGAAGCTGTGCACTGATGCCAGAGCCAGTATTGGAACTCTTTTTCTGGAATGGCCATCAGAGCTGTCATCATGACCAAAATCTGACAGTTAAGTTCAAGAGCTTGCCATCCTGTGCTTACATTGGCAGCACTGTATAAACAACACCTCGGTAAGGTGTCATGATATTGTCACCTCGTGTACCCACATCGTAAGAGGAAGCTTTTCACGTGACAAAAATCCTGGGTTGTATTTCAAGTTTAGAAACTGCAGCCAAGGAGGTATGAGATGTACTTCTGCCTTCCATATGGGGAGCCTCATGTCCTAGGTAAGTGAATGTGTCCACCTTTCCAAGACAGTGGTCCCTGACCAACGCCCTGATGTCCAGACTCAGCTGAAGTCACATGAATAGACCGTGCTGTGAATCATTATTCTCATCTATTTTCGTTTTTGAATTTACAGTTGGAAACAGCAACATTCTGGAGTGTGGTGATGATTTATACTGAATGTGACTGTGAGAGAGTCGGGAGGAAGGCATGACTGTTTGGAGAAGAGGAAATGGCGTGATCGTGTGGCGATCAGGAGGACTGCTGTTCCACTCAGCCGTTCTTAAGTCACAAAGCACCCGATAACGATTATTGTCCTCCCGGTTCCGTGGGTTCCTCTGTTGGGCTCTCCTAGGCTCCCTCACCAGGTAGTTTCAGCTGGAGGACTGGTCACCTGTCTGGAAGTTGGTACTGTCTGTCAGTTGTGTCACCTTGACCCAGTGTTCCAAGAGAGTGGAAGCGAACGCTGGTAGGACACTTGTGAGCAAGGCCTAGAACTCTCATAGCGTCATTTCTGTGGTGCTTGACAGAGCGAGTCACAAGGCCAGTCCAGACTGAAGGGGAGGACAAGTTCACACCCCCCTCTTGTTAGAAGGAGCAGTAATGCCATGGGACATTCATTGCGAAGAAGCATGGGGAGCTCCCTGGTGGTGTAGTGGCTAGGCTCTGGCGCTGTCAACGCTGAGGCCTGGGTTCGATTCCCAGCCAGGGAACTAGCCACATAAAAATAATAATAATAATAATAATAATAATAAATAAATAAGTACAGAAGCATGGGACAAGTGACTTCAGCCATCTTTGAAAACTATCTCCCATGATTGGCCAATTTGGGCAGATAGAAATTTAACATTCACCATTAAGATTTTTAACTAGCGTCTTCTGTGCAATTTCCAAAATAGGCCAAGATGATACCATTCATTAGCCTGGCCTTCCTGGCGAGAACGAGGCTCACGGAGGGATGGTTTTTAAATTATTGATGATTGTTGGTTCTTCAATTCACCTGAACATCCAATAAGGAATCTACCTTTAACCTTTGTGATTTTCTCTTTAAATAACTATTTTTTAAGCCCTTTGTGTAAACAGTGCATTGTGCTAGCTGCTGGAGCTACAGCAGTGAACAAAACAGGTGTAGTCCCTCCTATCTCGGAGCTTTAATTCTGTGGAAAGGAAAGAGGCATGAAACAATTAAGTCAACACGTAAAGATTTAATTATAATGGTATTCAGTGGCACAGGAGAAGTAGAGATGCATAAGTGGAGGCCATGACCTGGTGTCAGGGTCTTGGGACACTTCCTTGAGGAAGACATTTCAGCTAGGTTCTGGGGACTAAATGGCATTACACAGATTAACACCGTGGGGGAGGGTGGTAAAGGAGTGTGTCAAGCAGTTACTAAGGTGCTAGGAAGGGGAGAAGCCCCCATGTTCGAGGAACTAAGAAATCGACAGAGGAAAGGGGAGAGCAGACCAGGTGGGACTGCAAGGCAGGCAAGAGGCAGACCCAACAGACCTTGTAGACCCAGTACAAAAAGAATTTGGGTCTGTCCTGGACCAGTGTTCCTATAAGACAAAAAAGGGACAACAGGAGAGCTCATGCACCAAAGCAACGCCATGTGGGGACACAGCGAGAAGGCAGCCATCTGCAAGCCAAGGAGAATCTTCTCACCAGAAACCAGAGCCACCAACCCCTTGATCTTGAACCTCCAGCCTCCAGGACTGTGAGAAAATAAGTTTCTGTTGTTTAAGCCACCCAGTCCATGGTATTTTGGTATTGGAAGCCCTAGTACACTAATACAGCATATGAAATACTGAGATGTATGTTCTTAAAAAATCATTCTGGTTGCTCTGGAGGGGATGGACCCATGGCACAAAAATTACTTAGAGATAAATTAGGAACCTCCAGCAGACACCTGTGCACAAGACAGCTGTGTAAAGGTGGCCTGCGTCAGGCCGGTGGCAGGGGAGGTGGGGACAACAGGAGCATGACAGAGATGTGGGAGGTGAGAGTCATTTAGAGAGAGTGACAGGGACGGAGGCCTGACTGGAAGAGGTGGCTGAGGAGTGCTAGGGAGCTGAGCACCTGCGACAGCCAGTGTCAGCTCTTCTAAGAAGTTGGGCTGTAAAGACAAGAGGAGAGGTGGGCAAGATGTAGGGGACAGTGGAGATACATTTTAAATTTTTTTCCTTTCTCCTTTTGAGAAAGTTTAAGTTTTGTCCTCTTATAAGATGAAAGAGACTTAAGCGTTTGTAAATGCTGATGGAAATGATGTCGTATGATGGAGATGTGCTAGAGAGAAGACAAATACAGGTGTCAGGGCCTACTGGAGGAAGCAGGGGGGATCAGGTCCATAGCACGGGTGCCTTATGAGAGAGAGAGAAAATGAAAGGATGGATGGATGAAATAAATGGATGAATGAAGAAAATGAGTGGCCGAAGAGCCGCCCCCATCACGATCGCAGCTACGCCGTGGCTTAGAGGTTGTAGAGCAGCTGCTGTCCATCTGTCCATTCTCAGCTTCCGTCCACATAACCAAGGGGACCTGATCACAGAAGCAGGTTGGGCTTTCTCCTCTTCCTTCAGCTGGATCACGTGAGATCCTCCCTCCACGGGCATGGGGGACAGGCACTGGGGTCATGGGGTTTCTGGGCTCCCCTCACGCTCAGAGATGCCCCCCTCCCGTCTCACTCTGGATCGGTGCTGGACCCACTCAACCTTACTCGTCCGATTTCGTGGTTCTGACAGGACTCAGTTCCTGATGGGTGGGTAGTTCCTGCTGCTTGGTCATGTGGTGTCCTGTGCTCAGAGGTTCTGTCTGTTTTAGAGCCCAGAAACGTGCCAAATGTTGTTTTTCAAAAGACATTAGCTCTTTACCCCACAGGGCATGGGCTTGTTCCAGAACGCCAAGGGGCAGCATTGTGCTCCTCCCACCGGGACTGGCCAGAAACTCTGCGTGACCTCTTTTCCCACCATGGATGCCCCTACCACCACAGGGTCCACGGGATCACATGGCCCAAGTGACAGAGGCGCTGTGGCTGCTGCCAGGTCCGACTGCAGGGCCTTTGCATGTTGTCCAGTGTCGGGGCCCGGCATAGCCCAGCCGCCCCCTCCCACCCCTCTGGTGGCCACCAGAAGGGAGTGAACGTGCAATTTTAACAACCCCCTGATGTGCTCAAGTCCTCAGAAGCTTGCTAAACACTTTCTTATTCCATCCTCACAACCTCCCTGTGAAGCCAGGCTTCACCTCCCTGCCATACAGATGAGGAAACTGAGGCACAACCAGGTGAAGACACTCACTCGAAAATGCTTCCGTGGTGTGAGACAGAACCAACCAAAGAATGCCGGGCACCTCAGACTAAGCAATAAAATCTTTTCAAACAGAAAGTAGAGAAGAGGAGAGCATGGTGGGGGGTGCCCGTGATGGCCAATTTTACGTGTCAGCTCAGCTGGGCTAACGGAGGCCCAGACAGCTGGAAAACATTATTTTCGAGGGTGTCTTTGAGGTTGTCCCCAGAAGAGATTAGCATTTGAGTCAGTTGAGTGAGTGACAAAGATCCACTTCCTAATGCGGCATCATCCAATCTGTTGAGGGTCACGACACGGTGGAGGAGGGGCGACTTTGCTGTCTCCCAGAGCTGAGACTCAGGCGCCCTCGGATGTCAGTGCTCCTGGTCCTCCGGCCCGCACGGCCAGTCCCAGCGGCCACTCAGGCCACTCCACCTCCCTGGGCCTGAGCTTCTTCTAGAGTTCATGGTCCAAACCTAGCACATACTTACACTAAAAAGTGTTGGTTGTTTAAATGAAATTCAAATGTCACTAGGCAGCCTCTTTTTTATTTTATGTTTTGCTAAATTTGGCAACCCTGGCTTCTTTCTGTGTGGCCAGGGGTGCCACAAAGTCATAGGCACGTGAGAAGGCATTGGGTGGACTGCAGAGATGGCGGGCACTGCTGCCCTCATGATGGAGAACTTCCAGCGCAGACCACGGTGACGAGCACACCTGGGCTGCACGAAGCACAGCCTTCCAACCCTGGACGGCGGGGGACATGAGTCCCTGGACGGCGGGGGACATGAGTCAGGCTGAGGGAGCGGAGAGGCCTCAGGGCAACCACAGAGCAGCCCCAACACCAGCAGTAAACAGGAAGCTCCCTCTAGCCACAGGCTCCCTCCTTGCCAGGATTAAGAAGATTCTAGACTAGGATTCAGGATCGTAGCTGGTGCTGGCGTTTGGCAACCCTAAGCTGGATCCCCAAGCTCCCAATTCAGAGGCGCCTCCGGTTTTCCAGCCCCATGCCCCCGGCCAGAGGAAGCCCCTACACTCAGCCCCGTCTCTGTGCTGGGGCCCAGATCAGAGAGAGAACCCCAAATCTGGTTTGGCAAGAGGAGGAGCTTCACGACAAGCCATCAAGGTGCCCAGCTCTGGGCGGGTGGAGCTCCCAGCCCCGGGTTCTGAGGTAGTAAGGGACGGGCACCGAGGGAGGTGTGGGGCTGCGACACCCCACTCCACTGGGCCCCGTGGGAGCACAAGGACGAGAAATAGGCAGAACCCTGGCCTAAGGGGGAGTCACTGCTGCTTTGCCAGCTCTGCCACTCGCTTGCTTCTTGGCACGTCACTGTGCTGCTCCAAACCTGTTTCCCTTCTGAAAAATGGGGGATATGACACGGACCGTGCCTGCCCCCTCGGGTTAGTATCAGAATCAGTGTCCTGTGAAAGGCTTTTGTGAACTATAAATTGCTCTTTTAGTCCCAAGTGTTAGAATCCAGACACAACCCGGATGCAGCCAACGAGGAATGGATTGACTCAGAGGATTACGACCCAGGGACAGGGGGCAGTCTCCTCCTCTGTCACCCTGCAGCTCTCTGTGAACCAGCTTCTCTGTGTGTGGCCGTCTGGCTTCTCCCATAGGCCTGGAGCATGTGCCAGCTTCACCTGCCAGGACGAGCTGCTCTCATTTGCTGCTCATCGTACCGACCTGAAAAATCCCAGAAGGGTTCTCACGGGTCCCACCTGAGTTCCATGTCCACCCGTGGGGTACAACATTTAGCAACCTCTTCTAAAACAACATATGTGGAGAGCTGGGAGGTTCGGGTCCCCAAAAGAAAGGAAGTATTATTCCTAGAGAGGGGTAACGTGATGAAAAGAAGTCTACCATGGAGGTAAGGTTTATCAATGGTATTATTATTATTATCATTGCCACCAGCATAAGTTGGCCACATTTGCCCAATTTCCATTATCCTTGGACAAAATAGTGGCTAAGGGCCCAGACTGTGGAAGTCAGACTGCCTGAATCCAAATCTGCCTACCTGTGTGACGTTAGGCAAGTTGCTTACCCTCTCTGTGCCTCAGTTTATGCGTTTGTGAAGAGTAAATAAGTTGATACACGTGAAGTGTGAAGAGTAGCACCTGGTACCTGCCAGCTGTTCACTAACTGCTGATCATTATTACTCTCAGAGAAAAACGTGGCCCCAGGAACCCCAGTGTGAGAGATAAAGCTGTGGCTCCTCACTTACTCCCAGCTGTCTTCCAGAAAGTGCTTACAACTTCAGGCACTATGGCTCACCAAAGACTCACCGAGCCGTGTGATGAGCCCCGACAGCCTTAGGAGTTGCTAGACAAAGTCCCCTCCGCCAGAAGCCCACAGCCCAGCGAGGCAGCAGACGTATGAGGAGGGGGCTTTCCTGCAAGTTGGTTTGTGCTGGTTAGGTGATGCAGGGTCCCATGGGACAGCACAGCGGGCCCTGGGTCCAGAGGGAGCTGGAAGGCTCACCCGGAGCATGGGCAAGAGCTTGCCAAGCAAGGCCACAGCCCTGTGCCAACTAGTCCTGGAGCCGTCGTGTCTCAGCTCCAGGGCACCCTGTGCTTTGTGCCGCTGGGGCCGAAACTCTGCAAATGTCCTGTCTCGCTTGGCAGCTGGTCCCTGGTAGGTTCTGGCAATAGGGGACACCAGAGCAGGCAGGGGACAAGGAGGGACTTGCTCTGTCTTTGTGCTCGCTGTCCTGCCAGCCTCCCCCCAGCAAGAGCCCGTCAGCCAGGAAGGCAGGCGCTGAGAGGCTGTGTGGGGAGCAGCCAGGTAAACAGGGGGCCGGGAGCATCAGAAGGACTCCCAGGGGACAGCTGGCAAGGTCAGGTGTTCAGATGGCTTTCATGTCCATCCCTGAGTACCAGAAAGGGGCAGCTGGGGACAGCAACCAGCCTCGGGGCAGTGCAGAAATACGACCCGGGGCCCCAGGAAGTGGAGCCCAGTGGGCTGGGCCTGAGCCCAGAGCAGCTGTGGTGCAAGACAGAGAAGAAATAAAGCCCCCAAACACCCCTTTTGCCTTCCAAGCACTGGTGGTGTGTTTGGCCATCATCCAGGCCAGACCCAGGGCCAGGACTCTGAGTGTGACAGGTTAGGGGAGCGGGCAGCTCTAAGGCCCAGAGGTGGCAACTGCTCCCCGGGGAACAGAGAGGGCTGGCTGTCCTCTGAGTACTTTGGGGCTGGCGTGGACCGAGCCCTCACCCCTATAGTAAGAGGAAAGTCCTGGGTGACACACGCCTGATTCCTCGGCACGGGGCACGCGTGCTGTGACCGGACGCACGATGAGAGCCTGCGTCTAAGCGTGGGGGGCCGGGGGACAGTTGTCAACCAGGCCGGTAGAGTTCCGTGAGGTCGCTCACGTCCTCAGCTTACCTCTCACTTCGCACGCTTCCATCCTCGCTCCTATGCACGGTCCAGGCTTCGCTTTTACTGCGAGGTGTGCGTCCCCAGCCCTGACGTGGCTTTTGAGCCCCACATATGCAAACTCGCCCGACTGTCCCCACAGGAAAGTCCTGCAGCATTTCCGACTGAGCAAACTGAACCGCCTCCCCTCCCTCCAAACCTGCCCCCTTCCCTGCTTCCCTTACGGCTTCACCAAGGCCCCCCTCCTCACCCACCGCCAGGAAGAGCCGGCCCGCCCTCCCTTGCTGCGGGTCCATCCGTGCCCCTCAGACCTACAGCTGCCACCCCGGTCCCCGGATCGCCGCTGTCATGCACAGTGACCATCAGCACAAGGAGCCACACTCACCTCCCAGAGCAGGCCAACTTTGGGGGGTGGGGGCGCCCCCAGTGTGAGAGCGTGAAGCTGGGTGACGCCAGCTTTAGAGCAGACTGGTTGTCCGTGGAGACGGTGTGGAATCCCTCCCTGTTTGAGTCTCACACGCAAGAGGCCACTCTCTGGGCCGTGGTCATTAACAGTCGTGAGCGGCGCCAGGATCGATGAATGGCAGACAGAGGAGGGGGGGCTCCGGGAGCAGGGTCGCCCCACAAAGACGGTGGTAACTCAGGACAGTCCAGCCTCGTCTGTCCCTCATGCACCCCACAAGGGCCCGTGGGAGGGCCTGGGCCACGCCGTGCCAGTGAGAAGTGAGGGTGAGGCCAGGTGCCCGTCTCTGCCAAGCCGCTACTTTTCCACCCGCTTCTTGTCTCACCTGGTCACCATGCAGGTGATTTTATTCTCCTCATAAAATGATTTTATTCTTTCTCGTGGGAAAAAGATAAGAAAAACCATGTCTGTTACTTAATGCTCTGAAGAAAGTCACATCAAACACTGCACCCCCCGTTCCAGAACATTTATTATACTTAAGACAACAAAAGGAGAGACATGAGACGCTTGAAACATTACTGACAGCTCCCTCTGCACCCAGACATTCCGCTTGCCTTTGGTTTAAGGATCTGCCCATTAACTCAGCTTCCGGCGAGGTTGTAAAATTACACCTGGACAGCACAGCAGCCCCTCACCTCTGGCCTGGGGATGGGGATGCAGGGGTTCCGGTCACCTCTCCATTCGATGCGATCATTGATTATGTCTTGACAGCGTGGCTGGGGGTCTGCCCCATGTTGTTGGGTCCGAGGCCAGAACACAGACCGGACTACTGGGAGAATCACACCAGAGCCAAGGGCTGCAGGAGGTCCTTTAGCGTTATCTTGGCAACAGAATAAAGGAATGAGAAAAAAGAAAAAAGTGACAAAGACAACACAAACCTTTAAGTGTCTGTCTCTTGGTGAAACACCTGTCTCATTGAATTTTTGAAAGCAGAGCAAGGAGAAAGGAGGGGGCCACATTTCATGTTAGAGACATAACTGGGAGAGGACAACAGAAACGTGTGTGCAGGGGCCCCGAGCCTGGGCTCCCAGAGTGTGTGAGTGTGTGAGTATGTGTGTGTGTGTGTGTGTGTGTGTGAGTGTGTGTGTGAGGGAGTGTGTGTGTGAGTGAGAGTGTGTGAGTGAGAGTGTGAGTGTGTGTGTGTGTGTGTG
>PVJL010017599.1:0-10122 GCA_004026885.1 Lyroderma lyra
GTAGAAAATGTGGAAAATTTGGGAAATTATATAGAACATTTAAATCGCTCACAATTCGATCATTTCACTGATGAACACTATTAAAACTTTTTTTCTAATGGATATGAGTGTGCATGTGTGTTGCATAGCTGGTCTCGTATATATATACTTCCATATTCTTATTTTTAACTTAACCGTATACATAATTTGGTATTCTGATTTTTAAAAACTTAACATATCTTGAGCATTCTCTTGTGGGGGAATGGGATAGCTCACCATTCTATTATTTCTTTTTCAGAATTTTACAAGCTTGGAATGTCATTTTGGGATTTCATTTTTGACAGCTCAAAATAATGAAGTACATTAAATACTCAAGAAATGTAATAAAATAGATGAAATATTAAATACATTAAAATGTGTTAAAATGACACATATTAATAGGCTCCTTTATCATTATTTCTACCTTCTTTTATAATGAAAAGAGTCACCATTTTCATGTAAGTTGTTTTCCAAATGATTTGGCAACTCTGTGTACGTTTCTTCTCGTTCTGATGGAAGCCTGGCCTATTACACCATCAGCACTCCTGGGGAAATACAAGGATAGAAATGGACCAGGGGAGAAAATAGATTTAGACTTTCTCTGCTTATGATGCTACATTATTAATTCTGGGTGGTGGTGGGTGGGTGGTGAGTGGGAAGTCAGGGAGAGCCAAGCAGGGCGAATAAGAAAACAAAGGAAAGGTGACAGGTGTTGATGTAATACGGTAACTATGTTGAAGATTCCTTTCCTTCCATTCCTGCTAACGTCAAATGGTAGTCTAATTTCAATGTACTGTGCATGCGTGTGCTTGTATGGGTATGTATATGTGTCTGAGTGAGAAAGGCATGAGGGAGACATGTGAGGGAGGATGTGTTCTAGGATCTTTCTTCTTTAAATCAAAAACAGCACTCATCAGGAGCGTTTTCTAATGTCATTAAATTAATTCAAAAGCATCATAACAGTTGACAGATGGATATTCTTCAATGTCTCCAAGGAAGAACCTGAATCATTCGCTTATCTAAGCATCTAACATTTTGATCCAAGAAATTCAGACCACTTAATTCATCCTCATGGCTCCCCTGGGAAGCAAGGAGAACTACGAAATTACTCTCCATTCTCTCTTCTATATGATGTATGTCTTACATTTTTATTATGCACTTATCTTTACAGAAAAGGAAATCCCATAAAGCAAGCATTTCTCTGAAGTCATTTCTAACCCTCCTGAAAACGTGCACAGTCACTTGAAGGTGTTGCCTACAAACTCCTTGCCTTCCTGCATTTTCTCCACATATACACATTTCAAGGACTATCATACCAGTTATTTTTTAGGGATATGTAGTATTCTATTTTACTGGTATGCTATAGTTTACTCAATCATGTCTTTATTGTAAGAGATTTGGGGGTTGTTCCTGCAAATGCATCATTGTGCAAATAATTTTTTTTCCTCTGAAATGTTTTTACTTGAGTGTCCTTGATGCTGGCTTGTATTATTTCACTTTTGTTAGACTTGATGGTATGTAATAGAACCTCTAAGCTGTTTGATTTGTATTTGTCTAATTTCTATCGGTGGTTTAGGCCATAGTTTCTAATTTCCTGTGTGTAAAATTGTCTATTCTTATCCTTTTATACCCTGACTAATTGCCAAGTAAAGCTGAGGACTTGTCAGATACATTTTCATTACATCTAGATTTTTTTAGGAATGTAAGTTTTTATGAGTTATACCTGTCATGAATTGTTTTCACATGCTGTGATCTTCCTTTTAAAAATCTTTTTCAGTTACCTTATTTGCTATGGTGTATTTTTAGATGTTAAGGAGAGATTGTAGCAGGATTTACTCATGGGTTCTTTTCCAGTAACTTCTATTGCCCTTGGAAACTGCCATGTCATCCCCTGCAGTTCCTAACACCTGAATCCTCTGGTCTCAGAGCAAGAGGAGAAAACAGCACTGGCTCAAGGTCAAAGTGGGGCCTGAGATGTCCTAGGAGCATGGCCTCTTTCCTGGAAAACATGGGTGAGAACGGGGCTGTCAGTCCCCAGGGATATTGCCACCAGCACTCTGCTTTTCCTCTTTACTATTTGTTCCAAAACTGTCATCGTGATATCTCAGAATTAATCTCTGCCTGTCCCTTAAACTGTGTGGTTAGGAGCCAGAACTGATTATTCTTAGGGCTGCCTGTGGGTCAAGGGTAGAGAGAAGCAAGGACAGACAATGTGTTTCCTTGAGTAGGACATACTTGCTCCGGGCCACTGTGATGACACAGTTGTTTCCCTTCCATTATTTGGGGTCTGAACCTGGCATTACACACTCCCCCCAGTTTGAGGATAGAGTTATGAGACAGATCCTGGCTCCAAGCAGAAAGTCATCTTTATGGTAGTTTCGAGTGGGACTGTGCGTGCGTGTATATGTGTGTGTGTGTGTGGGGGGGGGTGTCTGTCTCTCTGTACACCCCAGTGCATGTGATTCTTGCGTAGCAGCCCCTCTTGCACAGTCCTTGGTGGCACATGGAGTCGTGATGTTAGGATAAATGCTTTGCGGGAGCCGCAGACACTGGGAGGGACGCCGAACGGCATTTACAGCCTCAGCCGTTCTGCTCAGCCGTGTGCGATTTGACCCCAGCGGGTTACTGCTGCTGGAACTGAGCTCCCGCTGCATTCTGCTGAGTTTAAAGAACGTGGCCTGGACGAGCGCTCACGGCGATGCCGGAGAGGCTGGGAGACGCAGTGGGCTTGCGAAGGGGAGTGGGGACGGGGCGTGGTGGGGGGGGCACGATGGAACCCGCAGACGACCACCTACAACTGCATTTCCAAGAAGGCGCACCCTAAATCTTTGAAATAAGAGGATATATTTTTAAAAGAAAATGCTGTTAAGAGCTCTGAAACTCATATTAATGGCCTGCAATAGAAGGCTGCAAAAACCAGTATTGAGGAGATGGTGAAAGAAAGCTGTTCACACATAAGCAGAGTGAGAAATTTCCAGAACAAGACGAAGGACACACTTGAAGCAAACACCTTGTAAAGAAAGAATCCAGGGGGGTGGATAAAGGGAGGGACAGGACATGGCTCTTAATGATAGGGCCAACTTTAGGCAGTGCGGTGCACCCAGCAATTTTACAGCTTACCTGCCCACCAGTAACAGCCCTCTAAATACAATCCCTCCAGGACTATGATTTGCTTAATATATTTTTAATTGACTTTCTTTTTAAAACTCAACTATCTGCCTTATTTTCATCTTAAACAATACTATCTGGAAAATCACAGGTTTGATATAATAGTTATATGTATATCTAATATATATTAAAATAAACACAATAGTTAAAGGATATAAAATAATCTCAGGTCCTAATTGGTGCAATGCACAACATTCTTTGGAAAAATCACTCTTTGTTCCATTTCTATTCAGAAATTCTTCCTCCGTTCACTCCGCTAAGCCCACACCTTAGCCATCATCATCTCCTACTAAAACGATCCGAACATCTCCCCCTGCCCAGAAAACGCTCTCCCTCCTCTCCATCCCCTTCTCTAGGCAAAGTCTGACTCATCCTTCAAGTTTCAACTTGGCCTTCACTGTGCAAGGAAATGCATCCCCGGCCCAGAACTCCTAGCCCAACTAGACCGGGGAAGGTCACCCTCCCATATGCTTCCACAGTTCTGCCTCTTTCCTTATTCACAGACTACACTTGTCACTGTCATGTATGCCATTATTTTCAACCCTCCATTGGAGGTGAGCTCTGCCAGGACATCAGTCTTTTCATCACTATGTTATCAGGACCTACCACATCGCCAAGTACAGCACAGCACTCAATAAAGTAGTTGTTGAATGAACGAATCCAGCATCCACCACTCTGGAGCAATTCTCCCTTGTATCAAAATCTTTCCTCAGGTAACTTTCCATATGTAAAATATTCAAGAATCTAGATTTAGATGTGGAAGAACTATAAAGCCAAGTGCAGAACTGGCCGGTGTGTGTGGTCCAGAGAGCCAGTGAGATACTTTTCTGCAGAGGATCTGCTCAGAGTCCCTCAAATTACACCTTTTTGTTTTGCTTCAGGAGTTAGAGAAGCAGGGTGTGTGAGGTGGTTGATGGCAGTCACCGGGACTGGACTAGCGGTTCCAGCTCCAGCTTTCTCACTTACTCCTGTGTAACCTTGAGCAACTTATTTAGCTTCCCATGACTTAATTTCCCCACCTGTAAAATAGGTCTTGATTTCATTAACTTCTTCCGTAGACAGTTGTATTCGGCTTCCTTTGCTCTGCCAAGTCAGTTAGCACTCATCCCATTTTTCCAAAAATTTGTTGTCATCTCTGGTCCTGTTATCTCCTCTCCTAATTTCTTTATCCTTATGGATTTTTATCTTACTTATTCCTTTACTATTTCTAGTGTTTGTTTTTGTTTCTTTTGTTTGTTTTGTTTTGTTTGTTTTTTGTGGGAAGGATGCAGAGGTAATAGTTGGGGTTCATTTCACTACAAAACTTTATCTACCTTTTATATAATTGCCATGTTTGGTTTTACACAAAAAGGAAATGAAGTTATTTTTAACTTTATAAAGACAGAGTACTAATATCATTTTCGCAGTCTACCAAGGGTCTACAAATCTATTAGTTGATTCAAAAAGGAAATAAAGGTAGTTACTGTGATTTGTCCCTGATAAATTCATACTGGCTCCAAGTGTTTACTTAATTATTTTCTAGGTGTTCACAGCAAGCAATCTTGTTTAACCAGGTGATTCTATTAATTGTCAATATTCACCACTCAGCTAGTAATTAGCAGAACCCACCATTTTCCTTCATACAAAGTTAATTTCAATTCCTCAGGAGTCTCTCATGAATTTTTAAAGTTTATTGATAGTTACTTTTCAACTCCTTTTCTAAGACTTAGCACCTTAGGAAAAAATTTGTCTAGGCATGGAGGTTTATTCATTAAAATATTAATTTTAATAAGTCACTTCAGTTACCTTAGCCTTTAATTCTCTCTTTGCAGTGTTTGTTCCAAATCTTTTCAGTTTAAAGACCTTTACTGAGAGGTGTGGAGTGGGACCTCTTAACATTCAAACACTTTGCTCATCTGAGGGAATTCAAAATATGTGGGAGACGGGACTCCCCTTTCCACTATGGAAACCAAAGGGGACAGCTTTCCTATTCTCTCTACAAAGGCTTTAGCAGGATTTTGAATATTGAGGGAATAATGTGAAGATACAGAAGTTGAGAGGTTCTTTTGTTGCAGTAACAGGAGTTGAGAGTATACATCTGGGGGAACAGGCATCCTTCGTCAGTGACCCCAAGAGTGACACCAGCAAGTAGCCAGTAGTGGTGGTGCCAATGACGGTGACCTTATTATGGTGGTATGATCTTAATGGTGTTTGGCCTCCCAACTTCTTTTGGTTTCCGGCTGGGTTTTAATCTTTTGACTCTGTGATCCTATACCATTCTAGTGAATTTCTTTTCTGCTTAAGTTAGCTAGAATTAGTTTATGGTATATGGACCAAGAGCTTTGACTAGTACAGAGAAAATGGTGCCAAGAGATGGTTGCAGATGGGGAAATGAGTGGAAAAGGAAATCTGCTGTCTGGTTACTTAGGACTGAGAGTAGGAAAAGTTCCATTAGTACATGGGGTTGATATGTCCATAACATACAATGGTAGAAAAAAATTAAAGGGTAATTATTGCCTCTGATCACTGCAGGAAAGTCAAAAGAAATGAAAGCCCTGTAGGGTGGTGTAACTTCTTTTGGCTCTAGTTTGAGTAAATATAAATAAATGACAAGTTCAGATCTTTAAATTCTCAGGTTGTAATACAAATTGAACTATTTTTCTAAGACTGCATGAAAAAGAAATGCATTCCAAGACAGAGATAACTGAAAGCCAAACTCCATGAGATGCCAAATCATAGTCAACTGAATCCACAGCCTCCACAGCCTCACCAGGTCTCTTATGTGAAAGTTAGGGCACTGATCAAGAAATGGTTGTACCTCAAGAACTGGGATGGCAATATATTCAAATATCTGAAGAACTCAGGGAACCCTGTATCCCTAAACTTCACTGAGCCTCCATTACCAGCAAAAACAGAACCTGTTTCTATGTCTAATGAGGCTATTATTGCTTTACGTGAAGATGCACCTAAGGGAGTTACATTGTGAAAGGAAGCCAATTATTCGTAGGCTCTACTCCTTTCTCTCCTCATTATTTCTAAGCAAATAACTAGAATTAGGTATCAGCATGCCCAGGGGGACCAATTATAAAGGATAACCTGGGAATTAATGACTAGCACATACTGAGGACCAAGGTTTGCTAATTTACATGAATATGGAGGAAACACACATACAGGAATGGATTTCCTAAGAAGATAAAAACAAAATTTTAGATTCAGGCTAACTTTATTGACATGGATGTAGCTTCTAGAAATTTGGATTTAGCATTGGTTTGAGTAATTAGAAGTGTTTCTAAATATTTTCCTGGTTGGTTGCCTAAAATCTAGTCGCAATAGATAATAATGATAAATGAAGCTGAGATACAATGTGGTATAATGTTGAGGAAGGAATTAAAAAGTTTTGGAAGATAGAAATATTGGAGGACACTTACTGTGTCCTCTTTCTGTGTCCCCAAGGTGGCCTCAAAAACACTTGTGAAGGAAATCTGTGGGAGTGCTTTAGGGACTATTCCAAGTAGGTCGGGAATGACTGTGATATGCTACAGCTGAAGTGGCCCCCCATTTTGATCACAATGGACAGATCCTGTCTCAGCAGAAGCCAAATGATGACACCTAACTGCCAGTGGTATGAGGACATAATTTCCATCTTGGGCAGAGAGACCAGGGCAATAATCAAAACCTTCAAAGATTTTTGATCCAGGATCCTCAGTAGCAAAATAAATGATGAGCACCTAAGAGCCAGTCCATTTTATTTAAAATATATTTTTTAAATAACTAATTCAGAAATTGAAAAACCAAACTCCAGGTCTGCTGAAAAAAAGAATCTGACTCAAGTCATGACTATAGAGTGACAGCCTCATATCCAGTTACTAGGCCTAAGACTCCATGAGTAAGGGAAGGCCTGCGTACTTTTGAGGAATAACACTGCGGAACTGCCATAAGTACAAACTCTTTCCCAAAGGGAATTGTGAACATTTACCAAGATAATCTGGCAGGGGTTGGGGGAGATCACTCAGGGATTATTAGATGACTTTGGGCTAGCACTAGTTCTTCAGAGCACTTAATCCTGCTATTGCCCACTGGTCAGAGTGAGGGTCTGTGGAAGTCAAGCTGTAAGTGGAATTTGAGCCAGAGTTTACTTCACAGTGAACTCCAAAACCCCTGAGTCCATCCCATAGTTATTTCCTCAGTTCTTGAGTATAGAGTTGGACTAGGCATTCTTAGAGATTGACATAATCACAGAAATAGATTATTTACCTGTAAAATAAGGCTTATTATGTAAACAGGAACAGCAATCAACAGTCCTGTTCCATTTTGAACAGTATGTATGGTCAGCCTGGGCTAAATTCAAGGTGTCAGTAGGCTTAGACTATACATACCATTTAAAATGGGACAGTACCATTGTTTTCTGTCCCATTTAAAATGGGATGCCTGGTCAGCCTACTTCAATCCCTCTTAACTATCAAAAATAAAACAAAATAAAAGTCAAAAGCAATACTATATCCCCAAGGAAATCATTAATGCAATTGCCACTATAAGTCTTGTTAGATGCAAAGTGTAGAATTCTTTTTTTTTTAATTTTTAATTTATTTTTTATTTTATTTTATTTTTTTTTTTTTTGGTGGTTCTGGGCTGGGAATCAAACCCAGGCCATGGGGTTGAGAGCACTGAAGCCTAGCCACTGCACCACCAGGGAATCCCCAAAGTGCAGAATTCTATCATATTTCCATGAACTATTTATTTGAGCTAAAGAAGAAGATGGCTGGATCCTGGAGAAAACATGGGTCCTCAGTACCCTTGGACTATATAAACTCAATAAGATGATACTTCTAATTTTATCTGCTGTTCCAGGTGAGATTTCTTACTAGATCAAACCAATATAGCCTCTGGACCTAGAAGACTACAGCTGATCTCTGATGCAGTAATGTTCTTTGTCCCAGTAATTGGAAAACACCAGAGAAAAAGGTTGCGTTCACCCAGTAGAAAAATGGCAGAGCGATACACCATTTTCATAGCATTATGTCATCTCTCCGTCTCTGTACAATGCATGGGACACTGTTTGTCTTTCTATCCCATTGAACATCATGACAGAGTACAATATTGATGACATCATGATGATAGGATCTGGAGACTTACAAGTGTCATTTACCCTACATACCTTGGTAAAACACATGCAAAAAACAGAGAAGAAGGGAGAGAAATTCTAAGAAATGCAATGGTCTGTCAACTCAAAGGTATTTCTAGAGATTTAGTGATCTAAGTCCTATCAGGATAGCTCATACAATGTGAAAAACCAGTTGTAGCCCCTTTAACTCATCACTAAGAAAGGCCCAATGCTCACTGAATTTGTTTTTGACTTTTTAAGTAACACATGCCACAATGTGGTATGCTCCCTCAAACTGCTTGCCAAGTGACTTGAAAGACTTCCAAAAAAAGAAAATATCCTCCAGGTTGCAGCACATGTGCCCTTAATGACCCAGTGGCTCCAAATAGCATTGGAGTTCTCAATGGCAGGTCGAGCTGTTGATGGAGCTGGTGGCAAGCCTGATTAAGAGAATCTCTGTGGAGACCTTTATGGTTTTACATCAATCCATGACTCTTCAGCAAGCAACTGTGGCCTTCGTTAAGAGACATTTCTCAGCTTGCCACTGAGAAAGCAGTAAATGTTGACCACGGAGCATCTGGTGGCAAAGCCACCTTGAGCTGTCCATCATGAACTTGATATCCTCTGAGCAACAAGCTGTAAAGTGGGTGTAGCTTAGCAGCACCCTAGAAAGCCATGTATGAGGAAAGAGGCAAGCAGGTCCTGAGGACACAAGTTACTTGAGAAGTTTGCTGGCACTTCCAGTATGCTCATTTCTGCTGCCGCTTCCTCAACTCCATGGTCTCACGGAGTTCTCTACCAGCTAAATCTAGTATCAGCCCCACTCAGATTAGTCCTAAGGACAGTAGAGAAAGAAGATCCTCCCAGTAGGCAGAACCTCACACAGGCTGTATAATCAGAGATATTTAGAATAAGGCTGCAAGGCCGTTTTTGAAAAGAGGTATTTGGAATGACCTCTTGGTCACAAATAATGTTGTCACTTTGGGGCAAGTCATTTGGGAAAGAAGAATGTAGAATAACCAAATGGAATGGGCCCAATTAATCAGGTGAGTAGATTACCCACTCTGTAGATATCATAGAGCTTTCTTCCCATACTACCCCAATGCTTGCTCAATGGACTCAAACAAAGTAGCCATGGCGGCAGGACAGAGGCTGTGTTCCAAAGCCATTGTTACTTGTGCTTTCCTCGTTGGTATATTAGGTACTTCTATTTGTCTACTTTAAGTAAATTTCCTCTATTAATCTCCCTCTCTTGTTTATTATTTTATATAAAGTATGTTGGTATTAGTTTAATTTACATTTTAATTTATAGAATGCAACTATTGAGACAAGATCATAAAATAAAGAAACAATGACTATCACTCTGAAATCCTAGACTTGGAGTTTAATTTAGAAATTGTGTGGATGTTTTGACTATCCAGGATCCAATCTTCTCAAGCATATATGGAACATTCTCCACTGTAGATCATATATCGGACCACAAAATAATACACAAACACACACACACACACACACACACACTCTCTATATATATTCTTTCTTTATTCATCCGTTGGTGGACACTTAACTTGATTTCCATATCTTGGCTATTATGAACATTGCTGCAATCAATATGGGAGTGCAGCTATTTCTTCAAAATATTGGTTTCATTTCCTTAGGATATATACTCAGAAGTGGAATTGCTGGGTCATATGGTAATTCTATTTTTAATTATTTTAGTAGCTTCCATGCTGTTTTTCATATTAGCTTTACCAATTTGCATTCCTATCAACAGTGTACAAGGGCTCCCTTCTCTCCACATTCTCACCAACACTTGTTATCTCTTGTCTTCCTGATAATAGCCATCCTAATAGATG
>PVJL010017600.1:0-17844 GCA_004026885.1 Lyroderma lyra
TTTCCTCCGCAGCCCTCGGCACACCCCACGTTTATGCGCATCTTCTCTCTCCCTCCTTCCCCCATGGCCCCGGAAATGGGAACTCTCCCCACAGGCCATGGCTCGGAGGGAAGCGAGGGGGAGGGTGGGCTCGAGGGAATCTCTGCGTTCTGTGCCTTCCCTGTCGCATGTGTCTCCCGTCTGAGGCTGAAAGCCATGCCATGCAGAATGTCTGCAGGCAGGGCAGTGGGACGGAGGCCATCGGGGACTGGGGCTGGCCACAGGTCATCTGCCCACAAAGCAGACCTCAGGGGCCAGGTGCTCAGACTTTAGTGACTTGCCCTTGACCATTGGCTACAGAGTCCTTACCCTCCAAAAGGGTCCCCGTCTATGTATATTAAAGAAGCAACCGAGGTTGTGCCCGCAGACTTAATTCTGAAGATGTCTATCTGATAAGTGAGGGCGTATTCTCATCATAGATACCACGCTGCTGTTAAAGATCGACAAATAAAAAAGTACAAGCTGTATTTTAAAAGATCTCACTATGCAAAAATAAGAATAAAAACATGATAAGAGTGGAGAGCATGGGTCGCCAGATGGCACACCTGAGTTTAACTAAGTGGCCTCTGCCACTGAGCTGCCACAAGACCTTAGGGAAATTAGGTCATCTCATTCTCTATTGTATGTAAACTGTGGATAATGAAATCCTTGCCTCATAGGGTCGTAGTAGGAGTAAATGAAATTATACATATATAGAAAGCACCTACGCAGTGCCTGGCACATGTGAATTTTCAGTAATTATTAGCTACAGAGAACGGGTAGAAAATATGCTGACATTGATAGTGGTAGAGGAAGCTGAATAATCTTTATCTGCAACTAACTTTTCTATAACAAACATGTTTTACTTTAGAAATGAGAGAAAGACAATACAAGTTCCAGTAGGTATGTTGGTTTTGGGTACCACGTCTGGGCAGGGGACAGTGGCGCTCACCTTGGTCTAGGCAGGGGACAGCAGCGCTCACCTTGGTCTAGGCAGGGGACAGCAGCGCTCACCTTGGTCTGGGCAGGGGACAGCGGCGCTCACCTTGGTCTGGGCAGGGGACAGCGGCGCTCACCTTGGTCTGGGCAGGGGACAGCGGCGCTCACCTTGGTCTGGGCAGGGGACAGCGGCTCTCACCTTGGTCTGGTACAGGGCCTCAGCCTCCTCCTTGCTCTTCTGTGCAATCATCTCGTACTGGGCCTGCACAGCACTGATGATGCTGTCCAGATCCGGGAAGCGGTTATTGTCCATGGACAGGATGACATTGGTGTCACTGATGTGGGTCTGCATCTGGGACAGCTCCTGCAAGGCATCGACCACAGGCTGGCTCCTTCCACTAGCCTCCTAGGGCCTCAGTTTCCCTTTTCCACCCCCTCAAGGCTCTCTGAAGAAGCCAGAACCCTGGGCCAGATGGGAGTCTTAGGGGAAAGTTCTTTGAATTTTTGTTGTGCACTAAGAGGTACCTTAAATAAAGGTAAGGGCGCCCAGACCTAGCCTCCAGGGAGGAGAAAGAGCCCTTGTAGACACCACCTGCCTATCAGGCTGCTCCTCTGCCCTGTACCTCTGCCTCACTCTGGCTCGGCTGCCAGCTTGAGCTGGGCCCTCTGACAGGCCGACCTGCTCCTTGAAACCACAGGAGCTCTCAGAGGCACTGAAAGGGACTCCGCGTGGGCTGCCCACTCATACTCACTTCTGAATCTGGGCTCTACCGTTGACTAACTGGGGAACTGAGCAAATGATCGAATCTCTGAGTGCCTCAGTCTTCCCATCTGTAGAATGGACATACCCAGGATATAGTAAAGCTCATAGCACTGAATCTGGCCCAGAGCCATGCCCCCGTGCAGACATGGGTGACTGCAGAACCAGGGGTGGTAAGAGCCTTTTATCCTTCATTCCCTTTAAGATCCACACTGTCCTGTCCTATGCCATTCCCTGATAGCTGCATCAATTTGTCAGTGCTGATGAACATTTCCAGTTGGTTTTGCCCCTGTATGTCCTGGGGATTCACCTCATTTCCCAGATAGAAGTGGGGTCAGCTTCACCTTCTCCTACCGTGGGACTCTCCCTGCCTCCCACCTCCAGCGCCCCCATCCAGGAATCGTGAGCACAAGCGTTTGAGGGGATGGACAACTCCAGGCTCACAGAGTCGAGGTGACTGGGGAAAGGAGCCCCTAATGGGCAACGTTGCATTTCAGGCCTCCCCCTCTTACAGCCCAAGTCCCCTGTGAGATGAGAACGACAAGGGTTTCTCATGAGGACTGAACTCACCATCTCGAATACTTGTTTCAGGAAATTGATCTCCCCGAACAGAGTGTCCGCCTTGGACTGCAGGTTCACTTTGTTCAGATAGGCAGCATCCACATCCTGAAGACCAAGCAAACACCTTCAGCTTTGCCTGGCGTTGCCTGCCTCTAGCGGGCTGGGTGGCCCAGGCAAGTGGCACAGCCCTTCTGGTTTACTTCCTCACCTGCAAATTTTCCCACCTTACTCAAATAAGGGACCTGCAAACCTTGGCTTGGCTGGCCAGAAGGAAGTGTGACACCAAGCTCTTCTTCTTGGTCAATCACACACAGACCCCCAGGTGACTCCCCAGGTCCCAAGGCCACACGTAACTGACACTCAAAAGCTGTCCGTTAATTTAATTTCGCTTTTTGGACCCTGGAGATGTTAAAACCTCAAGGATTCCTAAAGATTCGTTTTTGCATCACTTTCAGACTCTCCCCCCCTTTGGTGTTAAGGGCCTTACCATTTGGGCAACACACTAGACAAACTGGCCCCCAAGCTCACCCTGTGTGTCCCTCAGTCACACAGCTTCCCACAGGGATTCCACACTCTGCTCAGCCTCCTGGGACATGCCCCATCCCTCACCTTCTTCAGGATGACAAAGTCGTTCTCATTGTTGGTTCTTCGGTTGATTTCTTCCTCATATCTGTGGGGGGTGGTAAGAGACACAGACAGGCTGCAGGGGCTGACCTTGGCTCCTTGAAAGTTCTCCTGGCAGTGGGGTGCTTGGAGTGTCCGCCCTAGACTCTGGCTGTCCCCTGCCAGGGCCTGCGGGTCTTACTGGCGAGCAGCTGGAGCCAGTTCCCGGTTCTCCGGGTCAACGACCCAACATGGAGAACCCAGAGCCACGTAGAACACCCTCATTTCTATGTGTAACTTTGTCAAGCTCGATCATTTTTTTCAATTTAGAACTTAAGTAACTACCTTTGCTAAATCTTTTTAAAGAGAGAAAAGTGTCACCGACGATCTTGCCATCCAGCACCTTCGGTGTGAATTTCATTTCTCCCTTGTTGACTCAAGCACACTTGACTCTGTCCTGGCCCCATGCAATCAGCATGTTAGGGTGATGTTAAGAGAAGCACCCTGCACCCCCAGTGTGGAGAGGGAGAGGCCACTCAGTCACCTGCAGGAGCAGCTGATCTAGAATTAGACAAGTCCTATCACTTCCATCATTATTAATAATAATAGCTAGCACTTACTGAGTGCTTAGCAAGTGCAGACACAGCCTAGGAACTTTAAGAGTAATTTCATCTAAACCAGTTGATCCCCAAGTAGGATCCCCTGTCCCCCAGCATCAGCATCATTGGGAAACCTGAGAAACGCAAACGCTCCGGCCCCATCCCGGACCTACTCAATCAATGTGATTTTCATAAGCTGACGCACACTGAAGTAAGAGAGCACGCAATCCCACAAGGAGGGCACTCACTATCCTCGCTTCACTAATGTGAAAACAAGGCTTACAGCAGGGGTGTCCAGTCATTTGGCTTCCCTGGGCCACATTGGAAGAAGAATTGTCTTGGGCCACACATAAAATACATGAACACTAATGATAGCTGATGAGCTTAAAAACAAAAAGTCCATTCATAATTTTTGTAATGTTTTAAGAAAATTCGTGAATTTGTGTTGGGCTGCATTCAAAACTATCCTGGGCTGCATGAGGCCTACAGACTGCAGGTTGGACAAGCTTGGCTTAGACGGATGAACTTGCAAGCAGCCAGAAAATGGCAAAGCCCACACAGGAACTGAGGCTCATCTGGTGCCCACACCTATGAAGTGAGTCTGCCCCTCCCCACGAAATACATTTGAGAGCTGACCGGCAATACCATCCTACCAAATGGCTCCCCCTGACAGTTGTGGGGTGCAGAGCATGATGGCTGTGCCTGGTGGGCCTGCTCCTGCCTCTTCCCCATGCAGACTGAAGCAGAATGTCCTGCCCCATCAGTCAGCTCCCTGCCAGGCTTCTCTCTGCATCCTTTGCCCTGCCGGGAGCCTCACCTGTTCTTATAGTCCTCCACAACATCCTGCATGCTCACGACCTCTGACTTCTGGCGCATCTGCTGCGCATTGAGAAAATCCGCCTGATTCCGCAGCTCACTGATGTAGTTCTCCAAGAAGGGCTCTAAGTTGGAGGTCCGAGTCGATGTGTTCATCTGCTGCAGCAGCTCCCATTTCGTTTGTAGCACCTGATTCTGCTGCTCCAAGAATCGCACCTAAGGGGAAGAGACCTCCAAGTTCACCCCCAGCCTGAGCGGGCCTCCCACGGAGAGAAGAATGGGAGCCCCACGGCATAGCCAGAACCCAGAGAACCAGGATGGCCCCTTAGGGATCAAAGAGCCTCCCCTTCTCTGGGATCAGGACACACAAGCACAGTGTGGTTGCTGATGGTTGCCCAATGGCTATAGGATCAACTTGCCTGAAATCAACACTAAGCTAACTCTGCTTTCAAGGTAAATCCCCCAACAGGGCCCCTTGTTTCCTTTAGCTACCCCCATTCACATCCCAGAGCTGTGCCTCTCCCGCTCAGCTCCTGCACGCCAGCATGAGGAAATGGTGATCAGGGCGCCTGACACATCCTTGTGGTTGAAATGCATTAGGTGACCGAAGAGAGGAAAACATAAGAGGAGGGAAGGAACAATCTGGCTGAGAATATCAAACTTGTCCCTGATCAAACTCGCCTGGGTGTCTCCCCTCTGCAGCCCCCCACCTTCACTGTGTGCCTGTATGTTTTTCAGGAAGATCACCTCATTTAAATGCTCTTACAACCTGGATAGAATTGTAACAGCAAATAAATGTTCTCATTTTTTTTCATATATAATGCATTCCAATGCCTCAAAGTCAGGACTTACACATTGTCTAGCATTTGGGGACTACCCAGGCTCTATTTCCCTCGTTAGCATAGAGAATGGAAAGTGGACATCATCCTATGTTCTCACCACCTCATCCCCAAAACTGTGGACACAAAGTACCATAGGGATGGGAGGTAGAGAGGCTGGGATGTGGGTGCTACTTTCAATAGGGAGATAGGAGAAGGGCTCATGAGATGGTGACATCTGAGCAAACACCTGGAGTAAGTGAGGGGACAAGCCAGCCCATCCTTTGGAGGGAGGAGTTTCAAGCAGAAGAAATGACAAGTGCAAATGTGCTGAGGCAGGACCACACTTGGGGTGCTGGAGGCTCCAAGAATGCATTAGCATGGTGGTAAGCGATAGGAAAGCAGGAGAGGCAAGAGGGCGTGCGAGGCCACAGCAGACAGTGGGTTTATACCCGGGGGAGCTAAATGCCAGCCCTCGCTCGGTTCAGCAAAGCCTGCGGCCACGTTGCTCAGTTCTCACAAATGCGAGCCAGGGGTTAACAGCAGCTGTGAGGATCTTGGCTCTTGTCCTAAATGAGACAAGAGGCCAATGGAGGAGTCAAATGAAGGAATGATACTGTATTTGTAAGGGATGGCTCTCGTGTGGTGCCAAGAATACGCTGTGTGGGGTTAAGGGTGAAAGCAGGACCAGGTCAGAAACTAGGGTCAGAAGTCACTGCAAAGAAGGCTTCCGTCGTCCAGCCAGGCCGGAGCCGTCCTGGATGAAGAGTCTCTCTTCATGGTCCCGATACATCATGCCTTTGGAGAAGGACAAGAAGTCATAGTTTCCTGCATCGTGGCCTCTGCCCATGGCCTATGCCACAAACTGAGCAGATTGTAATGGCAGGAGCCAGAATCAAATGAGAGTCTCAGATGATCAGCTGCCAGCAGCCCGTGGCCATTTCACCGACCCCGCCTCACAACCTGCTCTTATCCCTGCCCCTGCCTTGACCTAGCCTTGACCCCCTAGTGGTGTCTCCTTCACCTGTCACCTCCTCCCTCCAATCAAGTCCTCCCGGTCCCTGCCTATACCTGAGCTGTGATGCTATTCAGCCACATTTCCCATCCAGGATAACCAGAAGTAGCCAGAAGCACTTAGTTCTACTAAACTCTTTTTTTCTTCTTTTGGCTATGTCTGAGCCTCATCATCCTACCCCTCTCCCTGCAGCGCACACCCTGTGTCCCGTCCCCAGCATCTGCCCAGATAGCAGAGGCCTGGTATGCAGGCCAATGCTGGACTCGGGCCACGGCCACTCTGCAATCAGACCACAGGTTAAGCTCTGGCCTCAACACAGGATTCCTGGGGAGACTGAGGGAAAGCCACGGAGCATCCGGGGTCTTTTTGCCCCTGGGGTGCCTCCCACTACATCCCCAAGGGCAAACCGTGCTACTCTTCTCCATAGCCAGTTGACACACTGCACATTTCACGTTTTTTTGCAGTTTTGTCTCTCTGACTAGAACGTAAACCCTTGGAAGGAAGGTGTTTGGTCTGTTTTGTTTATTATTAAATTCTAGCATCTGGAATAGTGCCTGGGGATCCTCCAGTAGCTGCCTTGCCTCCAGCAGAAGGAAACGCTGGAGGAAGGTGCCTACCATAGGGCTTCCACCAGCCACTGCTTAGTGATTTGGGCCTGGGCCTGGGCCAGACCTAACCTGAAGTTTAGTCCTGGAACTCGACTCGGATCGAGTTCAGGGGGCTCAGATCGCTTCATCTGGCCCATTCTTGGCCCTCGATGAGCAAAAATGAGGAAGTCAGTCAAAATCCTACCTAGTATGCTGTTGACTTTAGCCGCCAGCAATAGCCACCAGCACACTCACCCAGGCTCTGCCATGGGGCCTTGAGGGCAGGACCTGTGTCCCAGTCACCCTGTCGTCAGCCCGTGGTACAGGGTCTTGCACATAGTACATGCTCAGTAAGTCTTTGTGGGACAGGTGAGTGGATGGATGGATAAATGAATGGCAAGTGAATAACGATGAATGAGAATAAGGTCACTACCCCATGTATTTTGTCTGTTGGGTATTTTCACACCTTTTATCTGCTTTCCTGCCAAATGGAAAAGAGAGAGATGAATTCCCTCATTAAGTCAAACTGAGACCTAAGGAAATCAAATGTTTTCGGAAGGTCCCAGGGCACACACATCTGAAAGGGATTGTCACTACCAAACTGAGACAGCACCACGTGGTGAGCGGCGGCAGAGCACACTGTCGTTCGCTCAGGGACCAGAAACTCCGCCTGCCCCGGAAGCACTCACCTTGTCGATGAAGGAGGCAAACCTGTTGTTGAGAACCATGATCTGCTCCCGCTCCTGGGTCTTGACTCTCTGAATTTCAGGGTCCACCTCCAGGTGAAGTGGTTGCAGGAGGCTCTGGTTAACAGTCACCTCTGGGATGCCTCCTATGGGACAAGAAGGACCAAAGGCCCCAAGCCCAAACCCAGCACCCCCAAAACCACCTCTGCCATAGCCACCCCCTCCAAAGCTCCCACCCCCAAAGGCACCACCTCCAAAGCCAGCACCACTTCCAAAGCCACCACCTCCAGAGCCAATACCCCCAAAACCACCACCCCCAAAGTTCCTGCCCCCTCCAAAGCCCCCTCCTCCTGCTCCCCCACCCTGGCAGAAACCACTGGTGCTTCTCTCCACTAGATTAGCAGAGATACTTTTAATGCCACCCAGATTGTAGAGGCTCCAAGAGCCAAAGCCCCTCCCAAGGCTCCCATACCCTCCATGGCCACACCTGCCTTGAGCCTGACGCACAGACCCCACCACCCGACTCCCACCACCAAAGCCTGAGAAAGAGCCAAGGTTGTAAGCTCTCTTGCTCCTTGAACTAAACGCCGACTGAGAGCTGAACTGGCGGCTCATGGCTGCTGGAGCAGGCGGGCAAGCAGACACCGGAAAGGGCCCAGCTGGAAGGAGGCACAGACTGGGCGGGAAGGAGGCTGGCTCCTCTTCGCCAGATCTGGCTCCCTCCCTATATATACAGGCATTTGCTGGGCGGGGCGCCTTCCCAGTCCTGGGAGGGGAGTATCTATGTTTAGTTTGTCTGCTAGCAACATCTGTTTAAAACCTCATACCTGTGACTTGCCGAAATTGCACTGCAGACAAACTTCCCCAACTTGATCATTTATCATTCATCTCTTGCCGTTTAGAGATCAGAGTGCAGTAATCTCTCAGGATCAAGTTGCTGGGTACTCCTCTACAAGTTTCCCCCAAATCAGTTATTGATATCTTCCTAAGAATCTCCACCATTGAGTTGTTTGTTTTTGGGGTGTGTCCAGAAGATCTAGGGCAAAGGTAGGGGTTGTCTAGCCACCTTGGGACCACAGCTGGGACATCTGTGGAGACATGTGCTGTCATCAAATTATGGTGGGGCAAAGTTTTGTTCTGACCTCCCCACTCTCTGCTTCTGCTCCCCACTGTTGTCATCACCATGCATACCCCAAATTTTAATCACATGGAAATACACAGTATTGGGGTCATCGAGGGCAAGTAAAAGCCAGTGGACTGTGCCCAAGACTGCCCACAGTTTGCTGGGTGCTTCATTTCTTCTCTATATACCCCCGGCTTCTCAAATGCAAACCAGATGAGGTCCTGTAGCACTGAAGGTGTGCAGCTGTAATCTCATCGAACCTCTACCAGGACCAAAAATTGTCTTCTAGCCTAATAGACAAACTATCCCCAAACTCTCTCTCTTTTTCTCTTCATTTCCAATCAATTGTAAACCAATGCCTATATAAAATAGAATAAAAATGAATCACCCTTACAAGGAGATTTTTTAAAAAGATATACAAAATACAAACCCCTATTTTTTTTTTATTTTAGATCCAACAGACAAAGCATTGTTCTATTGCTAAAAGGAAAAAAAATAATTAAGTTCCTAAATGCTTATTCTCAGAGTCTTATTTGTCACCTCTCAAACCAGTCACGAAGTGCCCTGGACCAGCACTGGTGTGTGGGTCCCCGTTCTGAAAAGCACTACTGTCCCGCACGGCAAGCAGGGGGTGAAGCTCATTCACTGGGCATCATGTTGGCCACCAAAACTGTCCACTTGCCCTCTGACTCAAATAGATGGCAACTATGTCTGAAACTTGATGATGATGATAGTGACGACGATGATGATGATGATGATGATGGTAATGATAATAAAAGAACAAATAACCTGGAGGGAAAAAAACCTAAAGGTCCACACTCAGAAAAATGGCTGAGCCATAGCTTGCTCCCTTGAATACAAATATTTAAAATTATCATCAGGGAGACCATGTGGCGGCCTTGGAAATGCTTGTGATGCAATGTTAAAGGAAGGAAGCTAAATACACAATGGAGTCTGTGCCGTGAACCCCTAAACGG
The DNA here is from genome assembly GCA_004026885.1 of Lyroderma lyra. NCBI lineage: Eukaryota > Metazoa > Chordata > Mammalia > Chiroptera > Megadermatidae > Lyroderma > Lyroderma lyra. Next base: position 9,503 of record PVJL010017600.1, read on the forward strand.
TAAGAAGGCGGAGAAGGCAGGCTTGGAAAGTAACATAGAAAGTGAACTGACTTATTAAGGATTATAGGAAGGGTTTTTTCCTAATATTTTAAATATCCTTTTCTTTCGTATTTGTGTAATGATAAATATTTTTGCAAAAGTTGGGGCTGACATCACAGCAGCCAACAGCCATAGAGGTGGGAAAGGTGGTCGGTGGGAAAAGACAAGCGAGGTGCTGGGGAGCCGCGGTGAGAAGGCATCCCGGGGCTGGGAGGGGTCTGTGGGCCGCCTGGCGCCTCCACGCCTTCGTATGGGCGCAGGAAGACACTGTGGGACAGAGGAGAACGTGAACCTGAAATTTACTGTCACAAGACCTGGTTTCCGCTCCCAGCCCTGCTTCTACTGGCCCGTGATCTTAGGCAAATCACTACTCCAGAGTCTCAGATACTTAAAGAAATCAGAGTTTCTAATTCTCAAGGAGTCAGTGCTTTAATGCATGCGAAAAAGCACAGAACGCTACAATACACTAAATGGGCATAAATATAGCTACCTTCCGATCCTGGTAGGGTGAGTAATGGCCCCACTTTGCCAGGACTTACAGTGCTTAAACCAGGATAGCCAGGATAGTCGCTACCCAAGTCCTGGCACCTCAGGTCTGCACAGCCCTAGTCCTGACCCTTGCCCCCTCAGGGCGCTTCTAGAAGGGAAGGGAAGCCCCCAGGCACAGCAGACATAAGGAGAAAACCAGTGGAGCAAGAGAAGGAAAGGGAAGGGGAGCTAGAGCTTCAGATGGGTCCTGAAGGCATGAACTCCAAGTTGGGTAGGGGCAGAGAGAACTGAGGGTGTCTGGAGAGGGGATGCAAGCGGCAGGGTGCGGTGAAAGATCCTCGGGTTCAGCTTTGAGTACCTGGCTTGGCACCCAGGCTCGGCCCCTTCCACTCCCTCGGCTCAGATGGACCCTTACCTCCTGCAGCCTCAGTTTCGTGGCCTGTAAAATGATGATAAAATACCACATTCCTGGGGTGATGATCACGAGCTGGTGAGAGCAGAAACGGAAGAGCACACTGGACACTCCAAAGACCCATACGGGGGGGTTCCTCCCCTGTCCCCCACCCCGCGCGCAGCCCTCCCTGGTGACTGGCGACCGCAGGAGCCCGCCTCCCTCCCACCTGCCATGGCTTTTGCGCACCCTCCCCTTCGGCCCCGCCATGGAGTACACATAACGAACCCCTTCGTAAGTGTCTTCGCTGCCAGCCGAATAAACAGGAGGCCCACCCAGCTTACATTTACGCTCCCGCTGGATGTGCAGAATTATTAAATTGTGGTCAAATGAAAGAGGAAGCCCCAGGCAGCAGAATTTCAAACGCCTCTTTGGTCTCGGGCCATGGCCAGCTGCCACCATCCAATGCCAACACCTCAGTCCCTTTCCTGTCGACGCAGTGGCTCCTCGGGAGGCTGCTGTCACTCCCTGGAAGAGTTGGGGGTGAGGTGCCCATCCAACACGACTGACGGAGCCTCTGATGTAGGGTGACAGCTGTCCTGTACCCCCTCAAAACAGGAAAAATTGGCTTAAAGTAAGGCACGAGAGAAACAGCTGTCCCAAAGGAGAGACTAACCCCAGGTCAGTATGAGATGGTGGCTGAGGTTTCTAGCACAAATTGCTCTTCCTTCCAGGAAACCCCTCACCCGGCTGGGCAGCGCCGAGCAGTGGTTTCTAAACTCGCTGCACATTGGCATCACCTGGAGACCTTCAGAACCGCAGGCGCCGAGGCCGCCCCTAGAGACTGGATTTCACTGGGTGTCATCTGGGCTTTGGCATTATTTCAAGGTCCCAGGTGGTTTTAATGGGCAGAGAAGTTTGGATGGACAGCACTGGCCTGCAGAAAGCAGAAACGCGAATGAAATGGCCTCTTGAGATTCCCTTCAGTCTCCCTAAAGAAAAATAATGATCACAGTCATAATAGCTAACCTGCCCAGTGTTTGCAGTGGGCCGTGCTCAGTGCTAGGTCTGTAACAAGGACAGTCTCATTAAATCTAAGCGCCACCATTACAAGGAAGGTATTCTTATTATTATCCTCATTTTACAGACAGCGGAGAAGGGACTTGGAGAAGCAAATCATTCAAGACCACACAAATGGAAGTGGTGGAATGGAGATGTGAACCCAGATACTCCCACTCTAGAACCCACAGGTATTGCAGAAGAGGTGGGGTTTGGAGAGAGAGAGCTGCCCCTGCCCTCCGGTCCACATCGCTCCCGCCCTGCTCTCCTTAAAAGGAAAGGGAACAGTCCGTTGAGGGCTGCAGCTCACCCTGCTTGTCTCCCAGGTACTGAAACCAGGGCTGCCAAGAGGGTGAGGCCCAGGGCAGTTATCAGCCCCCAGATCACAGCCTCGGGCAGTGGTGGGAGGCAGGGTTAGAAAGGAGTTGCTGGTGTGACTGGCAGGGGCAGCCCTGGCAGGTCAGCTCCTCATCTCACCCTGCGTCACCCAGGTCCGGAGGTGGGTATCAGAGGGCAGTGCAGAAGCATGGCAGGGGCGTGGGACCGAGGCAGGGCCCCCTGGGCAGAGAACGTGGGGGAGGGAGAATTTCACTCAACAGCCCCCACTTGGGAAGGAGAGAACTACAGCCCTGGTGTAGGTTTGGGGGCCTTCGATCTCCTTAAAATGGGAACTTTTGGACCCATAGGCAGCAGAGGAAGGCAATGACGTGACCAGGGTCAGGGAGAGCAGCCTCATGGGGCTTAACCACAGCTCCTAGGCCTGGACCCTCACCTAGCTCCTAGCCCACACCTTCAGACCCTCATAAGTGTCAGACCTGGATAGGTGACAGAGACCCTGCGCCCGGCACCTTCAGTTTGCCAAAAGGAAATAAGTACAAAGAGAGGAAAGGACTCGATCGAGGTTCAGGGGAAACGTGGTGGTGCAGCTAGAACTAGTTGGGTATCCATTCCCAGCAGCCTCTGGGCCCCTGCAGCCTGGGGAGATGGGTGTATGGGGAGCTCCTCCTCCGACCTCTAACAGGCCCTGCCGGGAGGGTGGGAAGGTGGTCCTGGGCGCACAGGAACACCCCTGGCGAGTGCTTCTCCTGATTTCTGGAGTAGGGTGGGTGTTTGAGGCAACCACGGAGACTTCAAGCTCCTCCTCAGGCCCCAGGCCAGCCAGGCCCCCACTCAGATATCCTTTTGACGAGAATCCCAGGGCCCACCTGGAAACTAAGGGTTGGAGAGTGTCTCTCTTTCTCGTTAAAGCTAATAGGTGCTCCTGAGTCAGAAGGCTTTGCAAGGTCTCAGAGCAGCCCTGCACGTTCTCATGGCGAAGCTCCAGGGCCTTTATTGTTCCAGGCATATTAAGCTCTTCCATCTAACATGCTGGGAGTCGTGACTCTAAAACCACTTACCAAGCTGGCAACTCCGTCTTGTCTCTGAGGCAAGGGGAGCAGCTGCACGGGTGTGGGCCCAGAGGAGAATAAGGCTGCAGGTTAGACTTGGATTGAATTCCAAGGGAAACTGTGAGGCCCAGCAGGGGACAAGAGTTATCTGGGCAGAGGATGCCTCTCTGCACTGGATCAAAGAAACATGACAAACTCAAGGTTCCAGGGCTGGTGAGTAGTGGTTTGGGGACAAGACTCTCAAATCCTTGGGGGGAATATGAGACCTGGGAAATTCGCAGGTCATGGTGGGAGAGATTCCAGTGCTGGACAAATAAAAGCAGTTAACAATTTATAATTATTCCTTCCATTTAAAGAGTAATGACCCTTTACTGAATTCTTACAATGTGCCAGGAGTTAAACAGATGCCATCATTCAACACACACAACCTCATTTTACTAACAAGATGGGGGGGGAGGGGCTGTCAGTTACACGGCCCAGATCACACCCAGCAGCCTGGGTCCCAAACCTGAGAACGGCCCGCTGCACTGTATGATTTTCTTCCTTTCTGGGGCAGTTTAGGGAGGCTGTGGAGTTAGGCTGCTAGAGTTTGAACCCTGGCTCCACCCTTTATGAGTGGTGTGATTCTAGATAAGTTCATAAATCTCCCTGTGCCTTCGTTTTCTCATTGTAAAGTGGAGATATTAACACCACCCCTATCTGTGAAGACTAAATAGTTAAAACTCCTAGCCGAGTGCCAGGCACCTGGGAGCATCAGTTTGAACGATTGCTGCGTGAATAATACACACATTTCTGTTAACCAAACCGTATTTTCCACCCATCTTCCCTTAACAAATCAGAAAGTCGTTGCGAGCCAGAAAGCATACAAAAGATACAGAAAAGCTTGTCTTGGATCATCTACTTAGAGAAACATGGCGATGTCTTGATCAGTTTGAGACAAGTTAAAAGCATGTTTTCTGTCATTAGGGTAAAGGCTCATCTCTCCACGCTGTGTTCGGGGCCTGGGGAAGGGAGGTGTGGACAGCATCGGGTTTGCTTTGAGAGGCGAGGCTGCCACCCCTTCATGTAGGCTGCAGTGAACAGTCCCCAGGCTTCCCTCTCCTGAACTGGACTAGTTCAGGTAAGCTTTCCACTCTAGAGCTAGAACATTCTCTGTCAAAGCTGCAGTTGTATGCTGTGCTTTTTTCCTAAGGGGTGAGCATTTGGTTTTCTCCTGGCTATGTGTTTACTTCACTAAGAGTTTCTGTGACCACCAGAAGGTATGTCCTCTCTTTCTGTTTATCTGAAATCCTTTGTCAGTCCTTTATGCTAACAAGGGCCACACTTTGTAAAGAAGGTACTGGTGCAGGTACTTCTATGCTTGTCTTTTTATTTAGCTTCCCCCACTGGGGTCTTCCTGGCCCTGCACTTGACCCATGTTCTATCTGAGTATTCCTGGCTCTGCATAATACCTTCTTGGTCCATCCATGTTGTCAGAAATGGTAAGATTTCATTCTTTTTTTATGGCAGAGATAGATAGATAGATAGATAGATAGATAGATAGATAGATAGATAGAGATAGAGATAATAATTTCTTTATCCAATTGTCTATTGGTGGGCACTTCAGTTGTTTCCATATCTTGGTTATTGTGAATAATGTTGCAATAAATACGGGTGCATGTATCTTTTCAAATTAGTGTTTCGGATTTCTTTGGATAAATATCCAAGAGTGGAATTGCTGGCTCATAAGGTAGTTCTATCTTTAATTTTTTGAGGAAGCTCCACACTGTTTTCCATAGTGCCTGCACCAATTTGCAATCCCACAACAGCGCATGGGGGGTTTCATATTCTCCATATCCTCACCAACCCTTGTTTGCTGATTTATTGAGAGACATTCTGACAGGAGAGAGGTGATATCTCATTGTGGTTCTAATTTGCATTTCTCTGATGATTAGTGCTGGTGAGCATATTTTCATATGTCTATTTGCTATCCGTATATCCTCTAGTCTTTGGAGAAATGTCTATTTGGATTCTCTGCCCATTTTTTAATTGGATTGTTTATTTTGTTGGTGTTGAGTTGCATGAGTTTTTAATAGATTTTGGATATTAACCACTTATCAGGTGTATCTCTGGCAAATATCTTCTTCCATTCAACAGTATGTTTTTTGTTTTGTTGATGGTCTCCTTTTCTTTGCAAAAAATTTTTTAGTTTGATGGAATCTCACTTGTTCATATTTTTCTTTTATTTCCCTTGCCTGAGGAGATATATCAGTAAAAATATTACTAAGGGTAATGTCTGAGAGTTTGTTGCCTATGTTGTCATGGTGATTCAGGGTCTTTTATGATTCCATATAAATTTTAGAATTATTTGTTCTAGTTCTGTGAAAAATGCCATTGGTATTTTGATTAAGATTGAATTGAATCTATAGTTTTTTTTGGGGGGGGGGTAGTATGGACATTTAAACTATATTCATTCTTCCTATCCATGAACATGGTATATGTTTCCTTTTTTTTTTTTCTGTACATTCTTTAATTTCTTTCATCAGTGTCTTACAATTCTCTGAGTATAGGTCTATATTTCCTTGGTTAAATTTATTCCTAGGTATTTGTTTTTTAAAATTTTAAAAGGATTATCTTCTAATTTCTCTTTCTGTTTGTTATTGGTGTATAAAAATGCAACCAATTTTTTAATATTAATTTTGTATCCTACTGCTTTACTAAATTTATTTATCAGTTCTCATCTTTATTTTCTGGAATTTGGGGGGGGGTCTGTATTATAGTATCATATTATCTGTAAATAATGAGTTTTACCTCCTCCTTTCCAATTTGGACACCTTTTTTTTTCTTGTCTGATAACTATGGCTAGGACCTCCAGTACTATGTTAAATAGAAGTGGTGAAAGTGGACATCCTTGTCTTATTTCCTGACCTTAAGGAAAATGCTTTTAGCTTTTTCCCACAGAGTAGAATGTTAGCTGTGGGTTTGTCATATATGCCTTTATTATGTTGAGATATGTTCCTTTTATTTCCATTTTGCTGAGAGTTTTTACCATAAATGAATGCTAGATTTTATCAATCTTTTTTCTGCATCAATTGATATGATCATATGATTTATATTTTTTCATTTTGCTTAGGTGGTTTATCACATTAACTGATTTACAGATATTGAACCAAACTTGCATACCAGAAATAAATCTAATTTGATTGTGATATATGATCTTTTCGATGTTTTGTTAAATTTGGTTTATTAATATTTTGTTGAGGATTTTTGTGTCGATGTTTATCAGGGATATTGGACAATTATTTTTTTTTTTGTAATGTCTTTGTCTGGTTTTGGAATCAGGGTAATGGTGGCCTTGTAGAATGAGCTTGGGAGCCTCCTCTCCTCTTGAATTTTTTGTAATAGTTTGAGGAATAGGTGCTAATTCTTCTTTGAATGTTTGGTAAAATTCACCTGTAAAGCCACATGGTTCAGGACTTTTATTTGTTGAGGGTTTGTTGATTACTGATTTGATTTCATTAGTAGTAATCAATCAGTTCAAAATTTCTGTTTCTTCTTGACTCAACTATGGAAGATTGTATGTTTCTAGGAATTTATTCATTTCTTCCAGATTGTCCAATTCGTGGGTACATACTTGCTCATAGTATTTTCTTAAAATTTTTGTATTTGTATGGTGTCAGTTGTCACTTCTCTTTCACTTCTTATTTCTTTTTTTCTTGATGTGTGTGGTTAAAAGTTTGTCATTTTGTTTATCTTTTCAAAGAATCATCTCTTGGTTTTATTGATCTTTTGTATTTGTTTTTTGTATTTTGTTTATTTCTGCTATGATCTTTATTATTTCCTTCCTTCTTCTCTCTTGGCTTTGTTTGCTGTTCTTTTTCCAGTTTCTTTAGGTGTAAAGTTAGTTTATTTGAGATTTTTATTGTTTCTTGAAGTAGGCCTGCATTACTGTGAATTTCCTTCTTAAGACTGCTTTCACTGTGTCCCATAGATTTTGGGTCATTGTGCTTTCATTTTCATTTGTCTAAAGGTATCATTTGATTTCTTCCTTGATCTCACTATTAACCCTTTCATATTTAGTAGCATGTTATTTAGCTTCCACGTGTTTGTGTGTTTTTCAAGTTTTGGGGGGTTTTTTGGGGGGGTTGGGTTTGGGTTCTGGTTTTGGGGAGTTGTTTATTTTTGTTTTGTTTTGGTTTTTTTTGGTAAATGATTTCTATTTTTATACCATTGTGTTCAGAGAAGATGCTTAATATGATTTCAATCTTCTTAGACTTATTGACATTTGTTTTGTAGGCTGAATGTGGTTTATCTTGAAAAATATTCCATAAACTCTTGAAAAGAATATATATTCTGCTGCTTTGGGATAAATTGCTTTAAAAATATCATTTAAATCTATCTGGTCTAGTATGTCATTTAAGACCACTGTTTTTGTGTTGATTTTCTGTCTGGCAGATCTGTCCATTGATGTCAATGGGGTGTTAAAGCTCCCTCCTATGATTGTGTTACTATAGACTCTCCTTTTATTTTGGGCAATGTTTGTTTTATATACTTAGGTGTTCCTATGTTGAGTGCATAGGTGTTTACTAGAGTTATGTCCTCTTGTTGGATTGATCCCTTTGTCATTATATAATGTCCTTCTTTGTCTCTTATTATAGTCTTCATGTTAAAGTCTATTTTTTCTTATATAAGTATTGCTACCTCATCTTTTCTTAAATTTCCATTTGCATGAAATATCTTTTTCCATCCTCTTACTTTCAATCTATGTTTGTCTTTTGATCTAAGGTGGGTTTCTTTCTTTTTTTTTTTTTTTTAATTCATTTTTATTGTTAGACTTATTGGGGTGACATCTGTTAGCAAGGATTACATAGGTTTCAGGCATACAATTCTACAGTGCATTGTCAACTTGATGCATAATAAGTTCACCACCTAATGTGACCCCTCTTTCCATCACCTTATATTTAGTTTCCCCCCCTCCTCTCCCACCCCCTCCCCTT
>PVJL010017601.1:0-17906 GCA_004026885.1 Lyroderma lyra
GAGTCATGAAGGTGTAATTTGTGACAAAGGAGCTCCCAAACACTATAGACTTGCTGCCTCCATGTCTGGGCCATGCCTTCAGTCCTCTAGTTCTTTGAGAATGGACTGAAGTTGTGGAACTTTCTCAGACACCAGAGGGTTCCAGACAAAAAGAATTATTTACCCTCTGACAACTTTCCCCTCCAGTTCCAGGATTCCAGTGGACATGGGGAGTCTCACCTGGACTTGTTCTCCTTTGTATTCTCCTGCGGACCCCAGGTCTATCTGAACAAATCATGAGTTACGATCTCTTGCCCACGAGCAGTTCTAAATAGACACCAACCCTTCCTGGACAGAAGAGGGAACCCTGGTTTGCTCTACTCTAAGCATCCCTATAAGTGTGAAAGCCGCCTAAGAAGGTAAAAACCAGATTCTAGGCTCACCTACCCCATGAAAGCAAAGGTCCTTCAGTAAAAGAAGAAATAAAAGATGAACTAGTCAGACCAATGATCTTCAAACCCTGAACTCAGTATTTTGTAGTTGCGTGACCTTGGACAGGTTACTTAACCTCTCTGAAGTACAATCTGTTTACTTCTACAGAGATGGGAAATAACACCTTTGCAAAGCTGTTTCAGTATTTAAAGAAGTAATATATGTGGAAGTCACAGTGAATGGTCATCAGCACATGTTTAGTACAGGTAAGCTTCTTTTCTCATTACACTAGGATGTGGTCACAGATTCTGAGTTAGGAAAATTTTCAATAACCTAGTGATCTTTGGGCCTTGGAGGGTATGCCAAAACATTGCTACTTTAATGAGATACAGCTTGAACATATGACATTCAGTATTTAATATGTAGCAGTCTAGATGACTTGCATCTAGAAAGTTCCAAAGAAATAGTGTATTTTCTGGCCTTTATTCTATTCTCTGTCTCACATCTGTCTCTTCAATTTCTTTTTTCCTTTCTGCTTTAGTGTAATAATCTCTCATTGCCTTTTCCCACATGTCACTGAGTAAGAAAATATTCTGCCTGAGATATTTTTTGGAGTATTTCACTTTTATTTTATTTTCTTTTTGAATAGGTAGTAATTTAGGGTGATTTAGGGTAGCTAGGGTGATTAAAATTTCCAATATTTAAAACTATTCATTAAGTTTAAAGTGATTTAAAATATCCCCATACCTGCCGACACAGTAGACCACTCCTTTCCTGAGATTTCTTCTAAGATATCACTTTCCTGCTTTCTCTAGTTCATATTCTATTTATTTTCCCTCTTAGTTCTCTCCCCTCTTCTGATGTCTAAATATTGGGGTGGCCAGGGCTCACCATTGGCCTCCCCTTTCATTCCCTATTCATTCCTCCTAAGCAATCTCATCCCATCCCATAGGTTCAGCCCTGGCCTCTTCTAACAACTCCAGACTCAAAAATCTCACTTCCTAACTTGACATTTTCATTTTGAGGTCTAACAGGTACTATCTCACTATGTAAGATAATTAAATGTCTTTATTATTAAAACTTGTGGTAGTAAGTTTTTTTTAGTTACATGCAGTGAAATACATGACAATTTATAGGCCATTACAGGCACTGTCACGTAGAGAAGAAAACCCTGGGCGAGCCAGTGTAACTGGGAGAAGGAATGTCAATGATAAAGAACCTGAAGTTTGGAATTACATATTAATAATTTGTAGAGGTATACAAGTATAGTTTCTAAAATGCTTTCATGTCTCTTAACTAATCTAGCAAAGTTTTGCTATCCTTCATCCTATACTTAGCGTAGCATCCAGGACACCCAACCTCATCCATCCACAGGGGATACATGCTAGGACCCCCAGGGAATGCCTGAAACCTCAAATAATACCAAACCCTATATTTACTATGTTTTTTTCCCCTATACATATGGTAAAGTTTAACTTATAAATTAGGCAATTTAATGGATCTGTTTTTAGTGGATCTTAGTAATCTCAGCATGTGATTTTTTTTCTTTCCTTATTAAGTTGAGAATTTTCACCTTTTCACTTAAAAGAAGCACTTTATGGCTTCCCTTTGGTATATTTAAATTGTCAGCACCACTACTCTAATGCATTGGGGCCATTATTAAGTAAAATAAGGCTTACTTGAACATAAGCACTGCGATACCCCATCAGTCAATCTGATAACCAAGATGGCTACTAAGTGACTAATAAGTGGAGTATGTAGAGTGTAGATACATTGGACAAAAGAGATGATTCATGTCCCTCATGGGATGAAAGCACAATGGCACAAGATTTCATCACACTACCCAGAATGGCACACAATTTAAAAGTTATATTTCTGGAATTTTCCCTTTAATATTTTTGAATTGTGGTTGATCACAGGTGATTGAAATTGTGAATAGCAAAACCATAGTAGGGACTACTGTATCTTCTGTGTCATTCCCAACATGGAGGGATTGTCATGAAAGACAGTATGACGTAATGAGTAGCATATAGATCTAGTTGATAGGAGAATGAGAAAGTAATTTACTATATCTGGATCTTTTCCCACAATAATAAGGTTATTAAATTAATTGCTTTCTTTGTTTTCGTTTTTGTTTTTTTAAGACTAAAGGCAACATACAATTCCACATGCTTCACACTAAATGTTATATTTAATTAATGTTCTGGAAAATAGGAATCTTGACTTACCCTAATCAATGTAGTAAAATATTAATTAGTGTACTTTAGGGGCAATCCAAGGTTTTAATGTTCCTTCAGAATAAAAGTAAAAAAGAGATCAACATATTGATTTGATTGTGTTGACCATATCATATTGTATTCATAAAAATTTGTCATGACACTTCTATAATATTCACTAATTTTCAGTTGACTAAAAAATGTTCTACTGCAGTGCAGACTATGTAAACATGAGATTATGATTTTAGGTAGCCATCCTTTGCTTTTATTTAGAGCTCTCTAAAGGTCCAATTTCTAGATGTGTCTATCACCTATTTGAGTACTCTTTTCATTCTTCTAACCTTCAAATGCATTGTGGTTTGAGGAACTGTTTAGAGACAGATGTACTTTCATTTCGCAGAACATGTTGAAGTGCAACGAAGGCATCTAACTCATTTTCTTCAAAATCAATCTGCTTTTTTTCCCCTCTGTGTTCTGACATATCCGTGCCTGAAAAGTTAAATTATGTATTTCCTAAAAAAAACAGACCCCAGAGGGATAGAGCATACCCTGCCTGTGCAAACCTTTACAATCTCACACTAATAAATACATTCAGGCAAAAGCAAAAACGAAGTAGAGATGCCCGTTTTCTGACATTCATACTTTCTGCTCTCCCAGGAGAGAGAAAACAGTGCTTTACCTCCTGACAACCTCAAAACCTGTCTCTTTCATGCTCTTCCTGCTAACACGGTCGTATTTGCTCCATGTCTTCTCCTTGGAAAACTTTCAACCAATAGGACTGAAATACAGAAGAATGGCATGGCCTGACAGGCCACTGTTTTGGGGGCATGTATGTGAATGAAATGCCTGCTGTTTTAGGTAAAGTCACTGATATATATTTAACTACTTTTGTTTCCAATTTTGCTCTAAATATTGAGATTTAAAGAAGCTCGTTCATGTCATTCTTTGTCTAGTTTGAGACTCTAAAAAATAATAATAAAATAAAAATAAAACTATGTTATGAGCTGCATGAAGTAAAAACATATCTATTCAAGTGTTGCAAGACATAATTTGCATTAGAATCAAAATGATTTAATCACCACTGCAACCAAGTTGGTGAAAGAGAAGTGTTTTCATAACAGTTCCTTATTATATTTCTAACAAAGTTTTATTAAAAAAATGATTCATTAGGTGACAATATTTTTGTGGTTCTTGTCATAACTTTCCACTGCTATTTTGTTCTGTTTTAATAAGGAAAAACCTTAATTCATTATCCTTCCTACCCTTTTACACAAACATTTATACAATGCCTTTTCATTCTTTATTCAAAAATAGTTCTAATAAAATTTCTAATGAGCTTTGGAACTTTTTCAAAGCTCAATAAATCTTTAAAATTTAATTCTGTTTATTTTTCACATTGCAAGCTATAATAATAAATTAAGCTTTGTCTAAATTTCAGTGAATTGGAATAGTGAATTATCCTATGGCAAGCTTCAACTCATGATCAGTGATGGAAGCAACAAATATTTTTCTTAATTTTAAAATTATTTTTATTTTTAAATTATAAAAATAATACAGCCATGTTAGGTGAATTAAGAAAAGGGTTGAGAACTTCAGTTAAAGCCAGTAGAGTCATGATCAACTACATGTTTATTCTGTTACTTTAAATACAGTAAAAGGGCAGAAGAAGAGAAGAAATTTCTACATCATATGATACAAAGCTACTCCCATAAACTCAAGCCATATTTATGGATTACATCCCAATTATAGTAAAATTTGAAGCACAATGAAGGATGATGCCAAAAGCTAACACAAGCTTTTTATATCTCAGGAAAAATAAATACATTGTTGAAAGTAAGTGTCACAGTCCTGAAGGCACATCTAACAAAACTTTGATTTTGACAAAAGAAAAATAAAAGTACAGGGCAGTCTAGAGATGTGGGGGTATCACTGTGAAGGCCCAGCTTTAAAGCACAAGAAAAAGGGAGAGAGAGAGGTGAGGTGGAAGAAAGACAAATCACACTCTCCTTTTCACTGCCCTGGCCTCCTGGCAGCTAACCTGAGATCGCAGTAAGAAGAGGCTTCAGAGGATTTACTGAGCAACACATTGACCTCTGATATGTCCAACACTAAGAAAAGACATGACCTCCAGACAGACAGCATACTTTGTATGTCGCCCAAACAAAGCAGAAAATTGTCCTCATCCCTGTCTGTAGTATGCATCAGCAAATAGCACGTATGACTAGATGTTTTCCCATCCAAAAGTAGTGATAACCAGAGAATAATGGGTAGCTTAGATATAGATACTAATAATGCTATTACCTTCTCACACAACAGAGAGAGCATGATGTAAAGATAAAAGAGAGAGGCGGGGGTGGGGGCTGCAGGGGAGAGTGCAAGGGGGAGAGGGAGAGGGGAAACTGAGTAGAATGGCGGTTGCCAGGGATTGCAAATGAAGGCAATGGGGCAACGTTGGTCAAAGGCTAAAAAGTTCCAGCTATAAGTTCTGAGGATCTACTGTACAGCATGGTGACTAGAGCGAATAATACTGTGTTATGTACCTGAAATTTGCTAAGAGTAATCTTAAGTGTTCTCACCAGTGTACATGCACACAAAAATGGTAACTATGTGACGTGATGGATGTGTTATTTAACTTAATGTTGTATTTATTTCACAATGTACACATATATCAAATCAGCACATTGTGCACTTTAAATATATACAATTTTACTTATCAATTATATCTCAGTAAATTTGAAGAGAGAGAGAGAGCAATCACTATCTGAAGATTTAGAAAGGGAGACACAAGTACAAGAAACCTTTTGTAAAGATGGGTTCTATTTAAGAAGCTCAAAGCATTTGAATATGCAAAATAAGAATAAGGAGGAAGAGGAGGAGAATAATAAATAAAAGAAAAAATGTATCCCAGTTTGCAAAAGGAAACATTTTCAATTTCTGATCCATATTTTTGTATCTTCCCTCTCTTACAGCATTCCATTCTTTTCTGTGGAATCATACAGTGTGTGGCCTTTTGAGATGAATTTTTTTCATTTAGCGTAACGTTTTGAAGCTTCATCCATGTGATAGTATGTATCAGTAATTTATTCATTTTTGATTTCTGAATAGAATTCTATTTTATGAATAAACCACATTTTGTTTACCCTAATAAAAGAAAAAAGCAAAAGAAAATCACGTGTAAGACTGAAGTCATCACTCAATGCCATAAAACTAGGTAGTCATGTTATAGAGTTCACAGGGCAAGAAAATGAGACACAAGACTCTTATGTTCACGTAACTTGGTCTTTTACGGTAAAAGAAAGTCAGACTTTCTCAAGAATGCAGCAACTCAGAGAATATAGCATTTATGAATCTTGTTTGAAAAACTCCTTGAAGACAAAAACCCAGTTTAACAAAAATAAACAATAAAAAATAAAGGAACTATGATGAAATAAAAGTTGTGATAAAAATGAGTTCACTTAGATGTAGACTAGAGACTAGAAACTATGGTTATAGAACAGAATGTGCTCTGAACTTTCAAATATAAAATAACAGCAGAGGTAACAGAAATCACACAGCTGATGGAAGAGAAGGGGCGAAGAAGAGTTAGGTACTAATTGCTCATCTTTACCAAACAGGGATTCAACACATGCAATTGAAAAATAATATGTGAGGATTAAAATTCTCTTCATGGGTGCCATAATTTATTTTAAACTTTAGGTTTCACTTGTTTTAGTACCTCATTTCATTTGTTTTACAGAAATAAATGAAGTTCAGCAAATCTTTCACTTACATTCAATTTCATGTTTGTGTGATAATACAACACAATACGATCTAATTCCTTGTTATTTGCAATGAAAGAAGAGTACAATCTTATATTTTAGAAGAATATTTCTATTTATACCACACACATATTAGGGTAATCTTTATTGTTAAAGTCATACAAATAAATAGGAAAACATTTTGTCCCATTTAGGAATAAGCAATGGATAAGAACAAACAATTCCAAAGGAATATTTGTATCTAATAAACTATGCAAACATTTCAACTTATTAATAGTCAAATTTATGCAATTTTGAATGAGATAGCATCTTTCTCTCAAATTAGATTCTCTCTCTCTCTCTCTCTCTCTCTCACACACACACACACACACACACACATCACAGTTTATAACCAGATAGGTGATATGAAACTCTTTTACATTTATCTAATAGCTATATATGTTATTAAGAGACTTTTGAAGGCAATTAAGTAATATTCTTTAGCTACCTTAAAATGTCCTATCCTTTGATTCACTAATTATATTTGTTAAAATACATCCTAAGAAAATGTCATAATTAGAGAAAAATATTTAGGTACAAGGATGCTTATTCAAATGTTTTTATAATAGAAAAAATGAAAATAGTATAAAGGTTTAAATGAATTGAAATGGTTTTATGTATTATTAGTGGCTATGATCTATATATTTTAGCAAGTGTGAAGTAAGCAAAAATAAATTTAAAACTTATGTTTTATTTATACATGTGGTCAAGTATTCATGTATAACTTAACAGTTTCTATTTTGCAAGTTTATAATACTACCAAATGTGGTCATTTTATATGATATTTAATTTAAAAGCCCAGAGTCTCACTAGTATAGAAATGGTTATCTTTCATCTTTGGTTTCAACAAAAGTACTAGTATTAGTCGAATGGACTCTGATTGGGTTTTGCTAGGTTGTATCCATTTGTCTAGCAGAATGACCAGAACACAGTAATAGAAATTTAATAAATGTTTGTTTAACAACATTGAGCTTCATGGAATGGGTAACTTTTACACTTAAAAATAACTGATTTTCATTCAACATTACATTTTTTTACCTCTTTATAATTATCCATTTCTCTCCCCTTTGCCACATATCTACACATGAGCTTTTTCATACTATGCTAATTATTTCAATTAGATCCTAAACTTCCAGATGTCATTGGTTAGCAGTTCAGTGATGGTGTAATAATCTTTTATTTTTTAGACATCTTTACTTCTAACTCTACCATTTTGCAAAAAAATGTTTCAATAATTATATCTACAAAGGCTTTTTATATTTCTTTCTATTCTATGTCTTTAGGATACCTTTTATCTACTCTGGTTTTATGTCCTTCTGTAGATCTTAATTTTTGATCAAGCAATATATCTCATTATTTTCCTCAATCCTCTTTTTTTCCCTTGGGAAAAAAGGAATATTTAATTGCTACGTCTGTTCTCCAACATATCTGCTGATTTTATTATTCTTAAAGAAAATTCTCCTATTTTAACAAGTTTTACTCTTTATTATTTTCACCAATAATACATTTAATGAGTGGTTTGATCAAGCTTCAAAATAATTTTCTTGTAGAAATACCATTTCCTATGTTCAAGTGTTAAAAATATAATAATTGTGGAAAACAGAATAAAATTTCAATTTGTGATGAGCTAAATATTCAGAAATAAATAACCTATTTTATAATTGTCAATACTGCTGTAGTTGAAATAATGTCACTTATCATTTATCTTAATAAGAGAGTTTTATGTAAACTTTAGGGGGAAAAAGTGAAATCTGAAAGTACTAACATAGAAGACATGTTCTGTTATTTCTGTATCGCTTTTCAAGCAAAGAAGGTATTTTTTTCTAAACACAATTCAATTCCTTTAACCTTCACAAAAACGATGTATTTCCAGTAAATTTATTTATTATCTCGTCAAAAGAAAAAAGTTGTGTTTTGTAACAAATCAAATCCAAATTATAGAACCAATTATAGATTGTAAAACTACAGCACAATGTCTTCTAAGTAAAAAATTAAAGACCTGTGTCTTACTTGTAGCACATGTAATGGAACTCTTTGGCTCCCTGAAGTAAAAGGGCTGTTTGCTGAGTGGACAGTAGGCCATCTGGACCTTCAGGAGGACTGAGGCAATGATCCTACAGCCACTGTGAGTCTGGAGTACTGATGAGTTCCTCTCTCCCCAACTTGCCCTTGGTCAGAGAGAATTGGCTCAAGTCCTTTTCCTGACTCACTCAGTCCCACCCATTCCATGGCGGCAGCTCACGTCACATTAACTAGTTTACTTAGGGGCTATAAAGACCTAGCCTCCGTCCTTTGCCTTGACATACCTCTCAAAAGTCATCCCCGTTTCCGTGGTTCCCATGGGGTTAGGAGAGGCCTTTGTTGCTACTGCTTATCAGTTAGTCTCGTGCCTTCACTCTCCCACAGGTGTTCATCCAGGTTTGCACACTAATAAACTTCATACCTGTGTTTCTATCTCATCACCTCTTTTCCAGGGAACATGACCCAAGACCTGTTGTTACTTACCTGTTCATTCAATCCTTCAGAATATATTTCTGCTTCCAGTTTATCAGGCTCGTTCCATTGGGTGTGGACACAAATCATTGAGCAAAACCTGCATGATTCCTCCTTTAATAATGCCCACTGACTGGTGGGGTGGATGGACATTGATTATGTAAACAGAATTTTGCAAGAGTATTATTCATAGTTCCAACAGACAAACTTGACTCTGACAAGACGAGTTTAGGATGTGACACCTGAGCTAAGATCTGAACATTCAGTGGGAATTAACAAACTGAGGGAGGAAGCGGAGGGGAGGGAGCATTCCTGTGGGAGACACCCAAAGATGTCCATAATCTGATCCTTGAAACCGGTGAATATTTGCCTTACATGGCAATAGGGACTTTGCATAATCATATCTATGATTATGTCAAAGGTCTAGAGATGGACGAATACCCTGGATTACCCAGGTGGACCCAATGCAATCACAAAGGGACCTTACAGGAGGGAAGTAGGATGGTCAGAGCTAGAGAAGGAAGTGTGATGAGGAAAGCAGGGCCAGAGCCAGGAAATGCAGGTGGCCTCTAGGTACTAGAAAAGGCCAGGAAACAAATGGCTCAGGAGAGCCCCGAAACTCCAGAAGGAATGAAGCTCTGCCAACACCTTGACTTGGGGACTACTAAAGTCTGGGATAGAGAGATATAAATGTGCGTTGTTCTAAACCATTAAGTTTGTGGTAATTTGTTACAGCAGCAGTAGGAACTGATACAATTCCAGGAAGAGAAGTTACAATAGCATGTTCTACATAGGAGTTGGGAGGCCTTTGTGGTAGAGGGTGAAAGGTTAACAAAGGTGGGGCTGGGGAGATGGCGTGAGGTGTTCAGATGTGAGCAACGTAAAAAAAAACACACATGAAAGAAAGTGCAATGGATATGGTAAGGCATCAGGGAAGAAAGAGGAAACAAGTACAACTTTTAGCTTGCTGGCTTGTGATCCCGAATGAATGACGTTACTGATAGAAGGAGCAAAGGAAGTAGAATGGGATGAAGGGGAGGAGTTTTATTTAAGCTTCACTGTATTTGACGCACCCTTAAGGTCACTGTATGCTCAGATCTAAAGTTTTGCGAAGTCTTGGTTGGAGCTCTGCATTTTAGTATCTGAAATCATGAGCCTGGATGAATCAAATTAGGAACAATGCTATAAAGTGAAATGAAAAGAGAGCCTCTACCGAGTCCTATGAAACTCCAACGTTAGGGTGGATAGAAGAAGGTGAGACTGTGAAGGGATAGCCAGGAGCCAGCTAGGCTTTTTAAGGAGGGCGAGGTCAACAGTTACAATGCTGCAAAGATAAGGGAAGATGAGGGCTGCAACAATGTCCTTTGGTTCGAGATGATTCAAATGGAGCGATGGGACTCACAGCCACAACAGAGCACACTGAGAAGGAGAATACCACTCAGAGAAGTTTGATGGTGAGAAAAGATGAGAGATGTGAGGGAGCTAGATGGAAATACGAGACTGAAAGAGAAATTTTAAAAACATGGCTAAGACAGGGGTATCATTATATATTGATGGCAAGGATTCAGTTCAGAGGAAGGACTTGAATATATTCATACAAGAGAGAGAAAGAACAATTAAAAATGGATGATATCCTGGAGGGTGGGTTGGCATAGAAGCAGGGGAACTGCCTCTGTATTAATTCTATCAGCTGCAGCTGGTCTGAATGAAGAGGTACCCATAACAACTTCCCTGCATACACGAGCTCAACTTTTAACTAATTAGTTCTGATGATTAAGTGTTCTTAATTTGGTTGTAACAGCCTATGAGTTATCTCATTTCTGGCTCTGAAGCAAATAATTCACATCTTCTTCTGTGGCGTTTTTTATATTGCCTCAGTTAAGATATTCTGAGACAATATGAGCAATTCCCCTCAGAGAGATATAGATGTTTCCCACATACTTCAGCAGACCACGGGGAACCTCTGTCAGTGGAACAGCAGGCTGATTGGTTAATCCATAAATATCAAGTGCAACATAGATTAGCCACATAACTGTATTTTTTGGACCCTGAGGCTATTATAAAAATATAAATAAAGCATGCCTCCCCTACGAGGGTGACACCTATCTGTGGAAATAAACATCCTCATTAAAAGATAGCAAACCTTAGGCTACACCTAGCACTGGCTAGCATGTGGGAATTAACACTCACACTGCACTGCTGAAAGAGTATGAATTCATACAACTGCTCTAAATGGCAACTGGGCAGAAACTAGTCAGATCAAAAATGCCACCTCCTAGATCCCAGCAATTCCAGTGTTAAGTATATACTCTAAAGAAATGTTCACACATTATATTGTAATAAGAAATATGTGCAACAATGCACCATGCAATCAAAATTGAAAACCACCCAAATGAGTACGGCTAGGGAAATGAGTAAATTAAGTAGTTTTACATTAATATGATAAGATAATATCTGTTAAAAGGAATGAATTATGTAGTTTCATATTGATGGAATAGGTCTCAAAAAGATAATATTAAGTTAAAAAAGGAAATTTCAGAAAATGCACAACATGAGGGCATTTATGTAAATTTTCAAAACCACACAATGCCATGTAATACTTATGGATAAATGTACATGAAGTAAAAATATAAAAGCATGAACTAGACCAATATCCATCAAATTCATGGCAACAGATGCCTCTGGGGATGAAAGAGTAGTGTAGCACCGGAGTTTGGGCATAAAAGCATCTTCAACTTTATTATAGCTAGCCCTTTATTTAGATAAAAACCAAAAAGTGTATTATTAAGGGTAAGTATTGTCAACTCTGAATGCTTGGCACATTGCTTTATTTCACATTATTCTCTAAATTTTCCTGAAGTTTTTAAATTTTTCTCTCACAAAACAAAAAGTTAAAAAAAAATAAGCAGGCAATATAATGCAGGGTGCAAAATGCAATGCATAAAGGGGTTAGATAAAAATCCACATGAATATAGCAGGCAAAAATCAACACAGGCTGGATAAGACCAAAAGGGCCTACTGGAGAGGCAACATTTAAGCTGGTCAATAAAACTCTATTAATGATAGACTGATGGAAGTCAGGAAGGTAATCATGTGCAGACACACTGCTTTGGGGAGCACTGGAATGGGAGTAAGAATTTCTTGGGCTCAGATCCAGCTTTGTTGCACTAGCTGTGTGACCTTAAAACTTATTATACATCAAGTTGACAATGCACTGTAGAATTATGTGCCTGAAACCTATGTAATCCTTGCTAACAGATGTCACCCCAATAAGTCTAACAATAAAAATGAATTAAAAAAAAAAAAAAAGATTCACTGCATGTAAGGGCTGGTGAGAAAGTATCCAGCGCTGTAATTTGAATAGTAGAGGCATTTATGGCTGGATTTTTTCTGGACAGCCCTCGTATGTCTGAGACTTGGTTTTCTCCATAATGGGCATGGAGTTGATTAAATGACAAAATGCATGTTTCATCACCCAATGCAGGTCTTGGCGCACGGTAGGCACTTATGAAAAACTAGAGGTGATGTCTTCCTCCTAACTTCAATTTTCAAATAAACACCATGAAATTGTTGGCATTTTTCTGTATTTAACTTTTGCAAATAAGATGGCAGATATTTGCTGGGCCTGATACCTGAGTTCCCTGCACGTTCTTAGAATAAACCAGAGAGGTCTCCACACAACAGGACCATGGTCATGTGATCCAGAGACGTAGAAGTTGGCTATTGACAAACTAGACTATGCCACATGAGGATGGTTGGGTTCATGGGTGCTCGTGTGCGTGTGCGTGTGTGTGTGCGTGTGTGTGTGTGTGTTGCATACAAATGAAGTTCATATCTATTCTTTTTATCCTGCACACTTACTGTTTAAAGACCAACCTTGCTGGTGGTCATGCAGTCCCAAATGTTTCCCCTGATGCAATAGAAACAGCAACTTGAATGGTGACCAATCAGTCATACCCTGGCTCTTCCTTTCCTTTCGATGTAGAGGGAGCTATTTAGTTGTGACTAATTTTTGTTTGCTCTTTTATTTGTTCCCAGTAAAGCTGACTTTCTGTTGTCTTAAGAATGTTTGAATCCCTGAAGAACTACTTCTGCTAAGCCAGAAGCCCACATAATTCCTCCAGGTAAATTGCTCCAGCTCTGTGCCCTCCAAAAGTGTTCAGTGAGCATTAATTGTCTTCAATCCCAAGCAAAGGTGCCATCTGAAATGACTGCCTCTTCTTTACAAATACCAGAGTTGGACAGCAAAGGACAGTTCTCCGCCACTTAGGAACCCACACGTTGGACTCAGTGGGAGGGCTTCCTCTGGGTAAGTTTGGTGATCAGTTGCCTCTGGGTCGTATAGCAAGTAGTTCCACTTGGCCTCTAGAAACCTGACATCAGATACTTGCCCTTCTAAAAATTGCCACATACTCATTATGTACAAAAACCCATGACTAATTTGAGCACAACTAAAGATATTTTTAAAATTAAGTGGGTTTCTATTATCTTCCAACTGTCAGAATTGTTTTTCTTACCTTTCTTCATCTCCTTTTTCCTATTTTAGAAAAAAGGATGGAAAAAACAAAAACCCAATGGGAAGAAAATACTCCAAAGTGGCATTTTGATTGCCTGGGACATTTTGAAAGCTCTATACATTTGGCACCTGGAAGAAACCAGAAGTTGATAATGTCCAACAGAACATTATCATGGGTTGTTTTGGAGGGTTAATTGTAGATGTATGCTTAGCAGTGGATGCTATTCTGGAGAACAAACAAAAAGTGTTACCTTGGCTACCAGAACTGCAAGAGTCAAGCTCAAGCAATCTGAATTTTTCATTTAAATAATAACTGAAAAGTAAGCAAGTTAACAGTTTTGTTTGGGGTTATTTCAGGTTGGGCTGAATCAGTGGCCCCAGTGATTTGTGCAAATGGGAACATTGCTCCCAGAGATGACTCTATTTTTGGGGTCCCCTATCCTTGACAACATGCCAAGCTCTACTCTAGCTACGACCCTGTCTCCCTTCTGGCACACCTCAGCTTTTTTGTAAGCAGTACTTTTCCAGAGATAAAGTGAGTCAGCAAAAGTTTCTTTGTCTCGCCCATTCTAGGTTGCAATCTACTTCCTGAAGTTTTAGGTTCCTCTTGGCCATAGCATTAGGGAAAATTTTCTGTCTCTTTTATTACTTATTATAATGTTTGAACTGTGTAAGACAATTTCTGCCTAGAAATAAAAAGTCACAAAAATGGACTCAAGTTTGATGATTTGGAAACTATAGGCTAGGTGGCCAAATCTTAGACACTCCTTCCATTAAAGGATGGAGCCTAGTCTATGTCCCTTCTTCTTTGAATCTGGCTGCCCTGTGACTCCTGCAACCAGGAGAGTTTAGCAGACACGATGCTGTGTGCCTTCTGGGTGAGGTCATGCACGGCAATACAGAGACATTGACATTTGGAACCCTGAGCCTCTGTGTTCAGGTCCACCTGCCATGAAGCCGCCATGCTGTGAGGAAGCTCACATGCAAAAGCCATGCACATGTGCTCTGGTCCGTGGCCTTTGCTGTCAAGCCATCCCGTCATCGAGCACAGGTACCCAATGGATGAGTAAAGACACTGGCAGGAGAGTCTAAGGTTCAGCTGTCAAGTCACCCCAATGTTCATGTTTTCCTCAGTTGAGGCCCCAGATATCAGGGAGCAGAGACAGGCCATCCCCACTGGGCCTTACCTAAACTCCTGATCTATAGAATCCATGAGCTTCACGAAGGGTTCTTTGATGTTACTAAGTTTTTGGATGATTTATTGTGTGGCAAAAGTGCATCAACTTCCCTTCCCTTATCTCCACTTTTAAGACTGTGATGAGGCCCTCCTGCCCCAGAAAGACCCCACTGTCTACGCACAACAGTAAAGGCCAAAGGCAGTTTAAACAACACCAGAAGAACCCTATGCTGGTCTCCACATCCAGCCAGATCACACCCAGGGTCAGACAAAATACAGTGGTAACTGCGAGGAGATGAATGTCCTTTTCTAAGTAGATCAGAGTACTAAATGAAAAAAATGCACACCCAGACATACAAACTCAGATTTCCTTAAGTGCATGAACAGGTACAAAGTAATAGAAAGTTATATACTATATTATAAAAGAGCCATTTTCCCTGATAGTGAAATTATGGGTTATTTATTGTTAGTCATTTTACATTCATTTGTTTTAAATTTTTTTCTACTTGTGTGCATGTGTTAGTTACTATTACATTTCATTGAAGAACCATCTCTAACTCATTTAAAGGAATATGGACATAAATACTCTTGTTCCTACCTCCCTCACTCATTAAGTTGCTGTTCTGATTGCCAGCTACCACTTGCCAACCCTCATCGATCTGTCCTAAGCTGAATGAATTGAACTAGAGCACTGTCTTAGGATTTAGGACCATGACTGTGTCATACCTTTATGGTGAGCCAGACTCCACGCTAGCCCACACACAGCAAGTCACCTCTTACATTGAGACTTGAGGTATGTCCATCTCCTCTGATCTGAAGAACTTCAGGATGCTAAGACATGCCCTAGCTACCTAGTAGTTACAAGCTTCTTGGTACCTGTGGGTGGAAACTACCCTATCCTTGGGATCCCCTGGCATTGAGACTCAGCACTAACTTGAAGGTACAGATAAATCTAACTTTGCTATGAGTGAATTTAATTACCAGTCAGACCCATGGTTATAACTTAGATTCTAGGCTCTGACCCATTCCCGTATACTCCATTTGCTTCCTTATATCTTCCCATGCACTACCCCAGTCCTAAAATAATTCTTATCAAAATTAAATTCACACATAGGAAGTCACTGTGGTCGTGTGATTTACAGACCCAGAAATGTTCATTCTCCAAATATTTTCACCATTGGCTAATTAACACTCTCTAAAATACATCTCAAGTAATTCACAACTTTGTATTAGGTGTTTTGTTGTGTTCATTTGTTTCATTTTAAAGGGAATCTATTAAGCTTCATCATTTTGTTTAAGTATTTCTTGAAAAACTAATTCATTATTTAACTAACACTGTGTTTGTAGTAAGATTTTCTGATCAGTTTTTCACTGGGAGCATAGGGATATATGCACTATACAAGATTTGGGCAGTTGGAGGTTGTGGTAGCAGAAAGTGTATTGAAAGAGAGGAAATAGATATAGAAAGAGGAGGCAACACAGGGGGCCAACTTTGCCTACTTATCAAGTTGCTTCCCTCACTCTCTCATTAAGTTGCTGTCTGATTGCCAGCTACCACCTGCCGATTCATGTATCAGGATCCTTCTATTTCAGTTCTATAGACTATCTTTGGGCCAGAAGGTCTATCTTCTAACATAAAAATTCACAGACTAATTTGAATAAATTAGTATTTTTATAGTTCCAAATCAAGCAAAGGACCAACATGCTCAGACATCATTTGTGTTGTTGTTCTTTTTAATTTTTTCAGTTAAAAAAAGGACTGTGTGCTTTAAAGTGGGGAACTCTTGGCTGCCAATGGAAAGAAAAGAATGTTTTCATCAGAACATTCTAAGCTAATGTGGCATCTGAGCCCATTCACAGAAAACTGTCTAGGCAATTGCTGTCTAAGCAGATTCCACTACAGAACACAAAATATATAGAACAGTTATTGTCCTCAAAGAGTTAAAAAGTTATATATGCACATTAAAATATTCAATACACTAATGTGTAAGAACTTTAATAATGGTAAATTTTGGGTGTTAGGAAAAATAACATATGATTATAAAATTCTCCCATTCCTAATTTCGGTAAGACTATCCATTTTTGGACATAGCAGGAAGAAGGAATCCCACAATAGCGGCCAACTTGAAAGTGGTTCCACATGACTGATGGCAGACCATGGTGGCTGGTTCTCTTTCCTTCAAGTACCCAGAATGGAAATGCATCAGGAAAAATTATCCCATTATTTATAGTTATTCAGTAAATGGTAAGTTCTTCACGTTTGATTTCAATTCCATTAATTCTACTTATGTGATGTCTGACATCATTTTATCAGTTTGAGTTTTGAAGTCTGGTCACTCAAAGTTACTGGGTATCATTATGACCATAAATCATGCAGATTTACAACATTTTTCCAGACAGCAGCCTCAGAGATTTAATAAATTAAGTCAGAAAACATTTTTTCTATGAACTTGCAATAAAAAAAATGGAAGAACTCTTCCTTAAATGTAAATATTAAGCTCATGTAATATGTTTGAAGGTATGATAGACTATTTAGGTAGTGATTTAGAGCAGTTGTTGAGAAATTTATTCTGTAATGAAGCAGATAGCAGATATTTTAGGTTTTACAAGCCATTTTGTCTCTATTGCTACTACTCACCTCTGCTGTTGTAGCTCAAATAGCCATAGACAATTCATAAACTAACTGTGTAGCTGTTTTCCAGTTAAAACTTTACAAAAATAGCTGGTGGGCTACATTTGGTCCAAGAGCTATAGTTAGCCAACTTCTGATTTAAAGAAATACAGCCTTTATTTAGAATTATAAAATGTGGTTGTTTTTTTTCTTCATGTTTTAGTCCTTGACTTTAAGTCTTTCCACAGTAACTCCTATTTTAAGAAAAGGATGCTGGTGAAAAGCCAGCTAAATGAGGAATTAGAATCTAAGATTTTAATAATAGCACTGGCTTCTATCTTCCATATGACCATGAGAAGTCACATAACATCTAAGAGCTTCCATTTTTTTATGTGTTACATGGCAACTGCCTTCCCTGTCTCCAGGGCTAGTGTTAAAATTCCAGTGAGCTGAAGTGTGTGAGATACATTGTAAACTATAAAGTATAGTCCGCAAAGACTTATGTACCCCAATGTTCATTGCAGCACTGTTCACAGTGGCCAAAACATGGAAACAACCAAAGGTCCCTGCGACAGATGACTGGATAAAGAAGCTGTGGTACATATACACAATGGAATATTACTCAGCTGTAAGAAAAGATGAAATATTGCCATTTGCAACAAAATGGATGAACCTGGAGATCATC
>PVJL010017602.1:0-17849 GCA_004026885.1 Lyroderma lyra
GTGCTCCTACTGGGGGTGGGCATTTGTTTTCCTCCGCTCGTCTTTGGTTGCGCTGGAGGCGCTACCCTGGCCGGCCCACACCTGAAGTGCAGTGAAATCTAACCTCACTGGAGAGTCAGGCGTGTGGTCAGGGTAGACGAGCCGAGGGGCAAGATTCCGCTAAGATTCGGTTCAATACGCCATCCACGTGTTTAGTTTTGTTTGTCCTGCTGTCCAGATAAAGTCATCCATGATCACCTCCTCCGGAACCTTTAAAACATGGGTGGGCCCACCACCAAGTTGTCGGGTATTCATTACCAACAGCACAGCAAAGCAAAAGCTTGGCCTGCGGCCCATACCCTGCACAGTACCCTTCACCTACCTCCTACAGCACATGCATCCCCATGGAATAGGTGGTACCTGGCCCAGCAGAAATATTACCCTCGATTGTAGGTCTTCACAATTCGGAAAGCGCATTCACGTCTCAGCGATGTCAATCACCAGAGTTCCCAACTACTCTCTTCAAAATGGTTATTTTAGGCCCACTTAGTCCCCCAAAAAGACTTGAAGCTTTCCCACGACTTATATAAGGGTGATATGGAAATTTTTATCTCCATCCTAGATCTCTCAGTCCTCGAAAACTACTTGCTACCACCGAAAACTACTTGCTACCACCGCCCCTCACCCCAATCCATTTTAACACAGCAACCAGCTAGCTATCCTTTTAAATGTTGTCAGATCAGATCCCTGCCTAAACCCCTGCAATGTCTCTCGGTTTCACCCAGTAAAGTCAAGTCCCTACAAGGGTCTACAAAGCTCTGCATATTAGCCCTCTACCCACATTATCTCTCTGACATCCAATGGTTGACTCACTCTCTCTAGCCTTAGGGCATTTTTGTCTAGCTGTTCATTTCACTCTTCCAGCAACACTTCCCCCTAGACATCCAACTGGCTCTTTCACTGCTTTCAAGTCTTTGCTGAAATCTCACTTTATTTAGGCCACCATGATCATCCTATTTTATAGCGCAGCTTGCCTCATCACCACCACTGCTAATCCTCTATCCTACTCTAATTTTTCCCATAGTATTGACCACATTCTAATATAATACATAATTTACTTATAATGTTTAGTGACTGTTTCCCCTTTCCGGAATGTAAACTCGTTGACAACAGAACTGTTTTGTTCGTTAACTTATCTCCAGGCATCTAGAATCATGCCTGGCACATACTAGGTGCACAATGAATACTTAATAAATCGAGCTGCTAGGACACCTCCTCTTTGATGTCCCCCAAACTGTGCATACTCAGCATGTCCATAATTGAAATCTCTCTCCTATTGAACCTGCTTCTCCTGTGACTAGCACTAACAGTCTCCCAGTTGCCAATTATAAAAGCCAGAAATCATTTCTAACTTCTTTCTCTCCCTACACTCGCCCCTTCAAAATCATTTATCAAATCCTATGGAGTCCAAGAAACAAATGTCTCCCATCTCAACATCTCCTCTCTGCTCCGTCTTGGTTTAAGCCCAATGTTCTCTCCCAAACTATTGGAATGCTGCCAGTCTCCATATCTAGTCAGCTGACACCTACGGAGCCCCTCACCCAGATGAGCCTCATACCTCTCCCCTCCTTCCCCCACCCACTGCTGTTTCAAGTCCCATCACTTCTTTCCTCGACAACTGCAACAGTGTTTTTCCCTTTTCTTTTCTACCAATTGCAATGGGTGTCCACCCACATGCAGGCTGTGGTGCCCTGCCCAGCCCCCATGTCTGCCTCCCATCCCATCACCTCTTAAACTCTGCACCTGCTAGACAAATAGATGCTGACTTGTAGGAAATGGTCTGCCTTGGTACAATCTTTGCCCCTAGCTTATGTCTAGCATTTCCCCCTTATATTATCTCATATGGGTTAGAAAGGGAAATATGAATTTTAAAAAATATTCATATATACACAATCTTTATATAATACATATTTTATATACACAATGTGCAAGTGTGCATAAACATGGTCTTCTGCATACAGAGAGCAATGTATTACTCAAATGGTATTTTCACAGCATCTGTTCTGGAAATAATCTAAGTTTAAAAAAAATAAGGTGAGATGACCTCTGAGAAGTTGAAGGTTTTCTCCAAAACCCTCATGTACCCTGTTATAGACTGTATTATGACCCTTCCCACCCCACCCCCAACCTCCCCAAAAATTCATTATGTTGAATTATTTGGAGACAGGGCCTTTAAAAAGGTGATTAAGATTAAACTAAACTAAAAAGGTAGAGCCCAATCCAATGTGAGTGGTGTCCTTATAAGAAGAGGAAGAGGGGAGTTCCCTGATGGTGTAGTGGCTTAAGGCTTCAGCGCTGGCGCTGTCAGTGCTGTGGCCTGAGTTCGATTCCCAGTCAGGGAACTACCCATATACCAAAAAGCAAAAAAAAAAAAGGAAGAGACACCAGGAAGATGTACACAGGGCCCAGGCCACGGGAGCACAGATCCAGAAGACGGCAGTCTGCAAGCCCAGGGCAGAGGCCTCAGGAGAAAGCAAACCTATTACCACTGCAGAACTCTGAGAAAACATGTTTCTGTCACATAAGCCTCTCAGATTGTGTTCTTTTACTAGTCAGCTTTAGCTAACATATAGCCTAAGGCCAAAAGAATGAGTACTTTTGTAAATTAAGGGGTGAGGAAGCTGAAACTGTGTGAGATATGTAACTGTGTAACACAAAGGAAATATGAGGAAAGCTGGAAGAATTTACATTACTATAAAGATGCAAAAAGGATTTAAATTAGATAAACAGTGTCATGACTATAACAGGTTGCTGACACTGGCTATAGACAGTGGTCTGAAGAGAAAACAAACAGTAGTGAGGCACATTTGAACACAGATTCAGATGCTGCTTAGAGAAGTTTTGGATCCTAGTAGAGTATAACAGCATTTTCTACACAATGTTCCCAATAATAGTAAAGATAAAATGAGTTTTATGGTAAAACAAGGTTTGGAAACACTGGAGCAAAGTCTGCTTTCCTGAGGAATTTCTTGGAGACTTCATGAGTACCATAAACCTCCAAGAGGGGCATATAGCATGCAGTGTTTCTCCAATGTATTTGATCACGGAACTCTTCATCTGTGAGACATTACGGGTGATGCTTCTTCTTTGGATCACGTTTCCAGAGCTAACGGATCAAAGGAAACTTGGCTACATTGAGGGACATACCCATAATGTTAGGACTTGACCAATGCCGATGGTGCAGCAGGCAGGTCCCGACAGAGAGGGAGCTGCAAAGGGTGGGTGGTAAGTGTGTGCCCTTGGCCCTTGTTAACCGTGTGACCTCAAACAAGCTCCTCAGCCTATCTACACTTCAGTGTCCTAGTCTATAAAACAAAGGCAGTACGAATGAGTACCTATCTTTATGTTCTTGCTTGTTTGCAGATTATATGGCAAGAACTAGGCTAAGTGATTTACATGGTAAGCACTCAATGTACGTGAACGATTACACAGGTTATAGGTCTGCCAGAAAATGGGTTTCCCTGCTGTTGACAACTCAATGACTTAAAACAGATGAGAGCAAAGGACAGCCAGAAATATCAGCCACTGTTTTCAATTTCATCACTATCTCTTACATGCCAGAGGCTGGGACAACAGAAGTGAAATCCATCTCTGCTTCACCAGATCTTCTGCCAGTGTAGCGACCAGACGGGCAGAAGAGTGGTATGCACTCACCCTCTCTCTCTGCCCAGCTCCTTTTAAGTGGATCCATCAGGCTACCCCAATAAGGCCAACTCGGCCACCTTTAAAAGGAACTCAGTTATTTAGAGTGTAAGAACCACCATTGCCAAATACACATGACAACAGAAAGTAACGAGGAGCTTTATTTTGACATCCTAGTTTCTTCCAGCAGTTGCTAATGGGACACTGTGTCTCTACAATCCTTGATTCCCACATTATTCCACATATTGATGATCACAAATATATCAAATATGTCCTTGAGGAGGAAACAGTAGCTTTTTTCTAAAGCCCACTGGGCATGCCAAAAAGGTGACCAGCACCTTGGTCCCCTCCTCCCCCGACCCCTCCTCCTGATGTCTCCTTCCCTCAGGAAAGGACCCAGGCAAGAGGCTGAATCCCAGCATGACCCTCATGCCACTCCATCCTCTTCCCTGGATCCTTCCAGAGGAATGAAAAGACAATTCCGTGCTCTTGTTTCTCAAGTGGAGGCCCTTAATACTAATCAACATTTCAAAAACCAAACAGAGCAATGTTGGGGCACAGCTGTTTTCCACAGGCTTTCATTTCCATCAGCCCACTGTTGGCTCGGGAGGGGTTTCTGCCATCATGATTTTTCTCATCTTTCCCAATGGCAGAATTAGTGAGGAAAAATTAACCAACAATTTTGACCTGGGGCAGGGGGGATGGGGCGGGTAACCTAACACTGTGGAAACTCTACCTTAGGCATAACTCCAGTGAGATGAGTATCAACAGGGCTGACATCCCCTGACCCACCCACCCCCTAATTCCTGTACCCAAGGCCCAATCCCCGCTCATATCCCAGTTCTTGACACTCAGGTATCACAGTCCCTAAGGGGCAAGATTCTATGAAGCAGGGGCCTGGACCTGCTCTGGCTCATCAGGTGGCAGCTTAGGCTGGCACTGTGGGCACCACCAGGTGAGCCTCTGGAAGCCACCTGGAGGCCCAAAGGCCTCCTTCATGACCTGATGCCCGGCAGGGCACTGTTCTTTCTGGTAGATCTGCGTGTGCTGCTGTCTGCCCTGGAACTTGCCCTGAAGCCAGTCTGCACTGAAGTCCACCACATGATCCACAAGGACCTCCCGCTGCAGAGGACTGAGGAGTGAACCGAGAGAAAGGGGATGGATCCCAGCTCTGTACAAGGCTTCATTCTTAATAATGTTCCCTGAAAGAAAGGGGGAAGAGGACAAGGGAAGAATAAACGACACACCATCAGTGAAACCAGTCCACTAAGTTAACAAAGCACACTGAAGCTAGTATAATCAGTAGGGCAGAGCCTCAGGAAGACCTGGGGATAGGTACATGGCTTCATCTCTTGGGCAAGTCACGTAATCCCCCAGTCAATGTCCCTGTTTGTAAAATGGGTTTGGTAATACTTACCTCTAAAGTTGTGAAAATGAAATTAAATAAAAGTCATGCAAGCCCCACGTTATAGCAAAGTGGTTATCAGAATAGGTTTGGAACCTAACCACCTGGCTTTAAATCCTGGCTCAGATCTGAGCTATGTGACCCCGGCAAGTTCCTTAGCTTCTCTAGGCTTCAGTTTTCTTATTTGCAAAATGGGGACAAGTTACCTGGTTTTTGTAAGCAGTAAATGAGAATTCACTCACACACACACACACACACACACACACACACACACGCATGCACACAAATGCTGAGAACAGTGACTGGTACATAGAGTAGTCAATAAGTATTAGCTATTTTTATTATTATTTAAAATGTCAAGCATAATGCCACAAATGCAAAAGTGTTTAGGAGGTATTATGTCAATATTTTTCTACTCCTGCCTCATTCTCTGTAAAGTCAGCCTTGATCCCTCATTCCAGAATCAATAACTCTCTCCAGAATGTTCCTTTAATGTCTACAAGTCATTTATTAAATTGCACCTCAAGTTATTGAACCGAATCCATGTTTGCTAGGCTGTTAAACAATAACCTCCTTAGAGAGGAAGTTTGGGCTTGGCAGACGGCAAGTGTTCACATGGGAACAGACGAATGAAAATCACTGCCCTTTCCAAGAGCTTCATAATCACATCCCTGGGAGCACACAAAGTGGCTCTCTAAAGTTCACTAGCAGACTACCCTGATTGCCATCTCAGCTGTACTACTTAGTGGCAGTATGTCCTTTGGTTTAGTCTTTTCATCTGCATAAAGGGAAAACTAGTAAGTAACTATCCTACAGAATAGCAGTTAAGGATGAAGCCATGTACCTGGCACATTAGAGTCACCTGAAAAATGGTGGCTATTATTACTATTGTTAATAATAATGATTCAGGGGTTCCCTGGTGGTGTAGTGGCTAGGCTTCAGCACTCTCAACACTGCGGCTGGGGTTCAATTCTCAGCCAGGGAACTCCCTCCTACCCCCAAAAAAGATTCATTAGTAGGGCTTTAGCTCTTGCTATATGTATCCTAAACGCCACTTCTGGAAGGCCCTTTGGTTCTCAATACACAAGGACTCCCTTGGTCCTAACATGAAAATGTGAGGCCACTGCCTGCTGAGGCACTGGACCTCATAACCCTTCATGAGGTGAGCTGGGCCTACAGCAGACTTGGCTGGCTTGGATATGGGAGTGACCGTCATTACCAGCTCACCTGACTGACTCAGCAGCCAATCACAGGTACACATATTGCCCCACTGTGGGCAATAAGAATGGTATGTTCTTGTAGTCCAGACACTTTGCACTTCTACTTTTCAAATCACTCAGCTCTTCTACCCACCTCAAAATGTTCGGTTTCACCGCTCAGGACACTGGGACAGAGAGCCAGGAACCTGTTTCTTCACTCATGTCTTGTGAGATCTGAATGTAGACTGAAGACATCCCCGCTTTGCTCAGCCATAGCTCCAACTGCCCAAGAGCCGCCCCCATTAGCAAATGCACTGCTCTCCATTTGCTAAGTACATCACTTTTGGTTCCTAAGAGGCACTGATCAAGCATCTCCAATGTGCCAGGCATGGTGCTAGGTACTGGGAGATTCAAGGATAGACAAGACACATCCCTGCCCTTTAGCAAGTCATTAATGTGGCTGTCAGGCAGACTACTACTGATAACGGAATTAGGTGTGAATTCTGAAGCCAACAGAGAAGTTAGAAATTGCCTTATCTAACTCTCTCAGTTTAAAAACAAGCAAGAGAAGGTAAAGAGAGTATGTGATCACCTCAAGAACAGCACCTGGGGTGGGTCTCAGTTTTGTGCTTCCCAGACAAGTGACTTTTCTATTAAATAACTCTGTGGAGCCCATCCCTTTCCCATCAGTCATACCTAAGCCTGAGAAGAATCTTTGATCCAATAGTGTATAGCAGACAGGCTGCTCCTGGTTCAGAGCTTCCAAGGCTTGTCCTCGATGGAACTTTTCAGATAAGATGTCAGAGTTGGGTTTGACCACTGTGGATGAGCTCCAAGACATCTGACAACTGTAAAATGCCAGGAAGCCACCATTGCCAAAGTGCAGGACCAATCTGCGAAGGAAGAAAAGCTTATAAGCACATATGGGTACACAAGTGTTGTCACATCACACAGTAATACAGCTCAGTCAGGATTAATCTGGGGAAGCGAAGGTCCCAGGAGAGAAAAGGGATGGCTCTGCCAGAATCATAAAAATGTCAGGGCTAAACAGAATAATTAAAAGGAAACATATACATAGCTCTTCATTTTTCTGATCATAACAAAACATGTTCACTTAAGACAACTTGGGACAAACAAAAATATCTAAAGTTCAGGAGGTGTGGCTATCTGTAAAAAACAGGGTTTATTAGGAAGGAGGACAGACAGATGGGTGCTAAAGAGGCACCACTCCCAGCACCAGGCAAGATTTCCCCAGAAAGACACCTGGGCACACACTCCCATGGGCTTCCTGAGCTCCAACAACAGAGGAGCTAGAATGCTGGGTTACTCTGTAAGGGAAGATAATCAGGCTGGAACTGGACTCCACATCAAAAGAAGAGTAAGATTCATATATCTGAACTACATGGTGGTATTCTTGTGCAAAAGTGAAAGAATGATTTCAGAGGAACAGGAGGACCTCAGAAAAACATCTGTACACAGTATCTGAGGTAATTAATTAGTCAAGGAAAAATACATAACCACCAGAAATTAAATCAGCAAAGATCTCAAGATAGGACATAATGAGTAGCATTGGATTTTGTGTTATTTATTGTGAGATCTAAATGGATTAAAATTATGATAGTGCAACTACAACTACAACACAAAAACTTAGGAAATTTGTAAGGAAAAAAATTCTTGAAACAAAAGATGCCTATTTTAATGTTTTAAATATTAATTAGTTTAATTATACATAATTAATAACATCACATAGTTAACAGTCTGGAACTAAAATTCTAAACTATCTCAGCAAATATAGAGATGGGATGGATATGACTGAAAAAAGTAGTGAAGTAGAAATATTTTATGTTTTCAATTTTCGTAAGAGTTCATTTAAGCCAAACTGACAACATGCCCAGGAGCAAGATCTTAAATGGCCTGAAGTAGAAATATTTAAAAGGTTTCATCTCAGAGGGTGAAAGAAAGTGAGCAAAAAACCAGTTTCAATAATAAGGGAGAAGAGTTATTAATTTAATGTTATTAAAAATGTGATGGTTATTAACTTAAATACATGTATAACTTAAAGATAAGATTATTACCAACAATATAAATAGCAATGCTTCCATATTCACAAGGGTAAAAAAAAGCAGAAGAGAAACTTAATACATCCAATAAAAGAAAAGAAACAAGGTATAATTAAATGGCAAATGGAAAAAAATCCAAATACCAGTAACCTACCATTTCAGAGTTTGAGTTTAAGAGATACAAAAGCATGCTTCACCGTTTATAATAAATATACCCAAAATAAGTGAAAAAACACACCAACTAAGTGAGAAAAGACCAATGGGTGGGCCAACTGAACAGAGGGTGGCACAATTAACATCAAGTAAAGCAGAATTCAAGACCAAAGACAAAGAGGATGTATGTTATTTCATAAGGAAGCTGCAAAGAACCTATAAGAGTCAGGAGCATTAATGACTGGGACATCAGAGTGCCAAAACACACAGAAACGCCTGGAAAGACAAGGAGGGACTTTATAAAACCACGACTACCCTGGGGGACTTTAATGCTCCTCTTCCCAAACTTGGCATCCTAAGCAAACAAAAAATAAGCAAAAACAGAGAAAATTTGAGCTGTCAAAGCCATAACCTGTTCTTAATATTTACAGAATGTTTTCTTTTCAATGAACATACTCTCTTCATTCATGTACATAAAGTGTACACAAAGACTGATTACATGTTTGGCTGCAAACCTTAATGCCAAGAGCAGAAAATTTACAGGATTTGATCATAATCCAATAAAAAATTACAACAAAACCATGATTCCATATACTCAAACATATTTGGAAAATTAGTAAATACTCTTCCACACAGAGTATATAAAACTAATATTATTGATTTAAAAGACCAACAAAATAGATAAAAATCTCTGGCAAGCCTAAGAAAAAAAATAGGGAGATAAAGCAATATATAAAACAAGAAAAATGAGAAAGGAGCCATAACTTGACAAAAAGAGATTTAAAAAATAAAGAGAATGATAAGTGTTAGCTCTATGGCAGTAAATCTGAAAATTTCGGGGTGAGCCTTGTTAGTAGACGAGCACTTCAAATCCCTCACTGGAGATGAGTTCAGGAATCAGCCCAGGAGCCAGCTTCAAGCAACGAGAGGATTGCTGGGGGTTTCTGAGAAAGCTCTCCTTGCTCATCTGAATGTCTAGAATTGACCCTTCTCCCTGCCTCTTTTCCCTTTCCTTGTGTGGACATAAGGCCGGGAACTCATGAGCCTCTTGCTGCTGGTCCGAGGTCAAAACCAGTATGTAGGAAAGTGCAAAGATAGAAGAAACATAAGAACATGAAGCCCAAAGCTGGAAACTGAGCCAAGGCCAAAGCCCACCTCCCTCTGAAATTCCAATTACGTGAACCAAAAAACCTCCTCCCCATGTAAACCAGCCTGAGTTACTGTCACAGTCCAAAGCATCCTACTGGCCCTACATCATGCTATAAATAAAGACTACTGTTCTGCACAGAAAAAAATATATTAATTATGAGGCTTTAGAAAATAGAAAAGCAGTGTGACTTTTGGGTAGAAGAGGTCTTCTTTAGCAAGAGGAGAAAACTTTAACGCCATCAAGAAAAATTGTGAACATTGAGTACATAAAAGTTAAAAATTCTGAAGGCCAACAGACAGACACTGTCAAAGGACACAGACTGGAAATACTGGCAGCACACATGGCAAAGGCTTAACACAATATCCAAAAGCCCCTACAAACTGACTTTTTTTTTAAGTACAGAAACGACTCAGTGCTAGTGTGAATTCAGGCAAGTGAGCACTTTTGCAAGTCCATGAGAATGTTCAGCTGTAACAACATTCATTCTCTTTGACCAGTAATGGCTCCTCTGGGAACGTATAGTAAGGAAATCATCCTGAACAAGGATAGAGTTTTAGGTACTAGGATATTCTCAACATTAACAGATTAAAAACAGGGACAATTCTGTCCCTAA
Source organism: Lyroderma lyra (assembly GCA_004026885.1). NCBI lineage: Eukaryota > Metazoa > Chordata > Mammalia > Chiroptera > Megadermatidae > Lyroderma > Lyroderma lyra. Next base: position 10,262 of record PVJL010017602.1, read on the forward strand.
ATCAGAGTGCACTTGTCAAGCTACACATTGTTCTTCAGGTGGCTCCCACCCTCCAGGGCCATGTTTGTTGGGAAAGCTCTCCCCCTTGTCTAAGATGCTCCAGGATGTGACCACCCCGGGGTGCAGAGCACAGCTGACTTTCTCTGACAGGCAGAGAGAGAAGTGTCTTCTCTCTCCTGGGAAGCAGGCTGCTGGAGACCATGCTGGACAGCCACCTTAGTGCACCTACCGACTGCCACCTGGTCGGGGCTGTGTTGAACACTGCAGACCCAGCATAGATACAGACAGACACAGCCCATGGCCCTCACCACCACGCCATTACCTTGGACTGGGGTCCCTCCAGTCTCCCCTCTTGTTTGCTTTCTTCGCTCTGGAGAACTCGTTCCTCCAAACGCTACCGAACAAACCAAAGCGGACCTGCAGCCACTTCTCAGTGCCTCCTGCAGGGCTGTCTCCCCGGAAACACTCCAAACTGTCACCTCCGCTGAGGATAAGCTCTGGGGACTGGGAAGATTGGTCTGAGATTTTCTGGCTGTCAGACTCCAAGGCCTGCTTTTGGTTCCCGGCCTCTTCCTTTCTCTCTCCTTCTCTTAGGGGCTCTGACAGAGGGTTGTTACCAGGGGACCTCGTTTCTTCATCTGGATCAAATCTAAGGAATAATTTCTTTCCATGGACCTAGAAAAAAATGAACATGACCTAAGCCTTTGCTTACAGACTTGTCTATGTGCCCCATAAATTCCTATGTTGAAATATAACCCACAATGTGATGGTCCGGGGCGGGGGTGGGGGGGTGGGGGGGTGGGGGTGGGGCCTCTGGGAGGTGATTAGGTCATGAGGGTGGAGCCCTCATGAATGGGATTAATGTCCTTATAAAAGAGACCCCAGAGAGCTCCCTTGTCCCTCCACCATGTGAGAATACAGAAGACAGCCATCTATGAGCCAGGAAGTTGAATCTGTCAGCAATTGATCTTGGACTTCTAGCCCCCCAAACTGAGAAATAAATTGCTATTAGTTATAAGCCACCCAGTCTGCTATTCTGCTACAGCAGCCCACATGGAATAGGGGAGATTGACAGATGCCGAAAGAGGAAGACTAGAAGAGGCATATAATACATTTATCCTAATGCAAATCTCTCTCTTCTTGCCTCTTCTATGATGCTTTCCCAAGTTGAGTATTTGGACTTGGCTTTTGCTCTTTGCTCCAGTGCTGTGGGCAGTCAGTACCTTTTCAAAGTGGTTGAAATCAAGCAGAAGCATCAGATTAGCAGTAAAATAAATCCATTTCAGACTAGATAGCAGGGCCTATCTAGAACACCTGAGGGGAAATGCTCCCAATTTTTTCATAGATTAGCTAAGAAATAAATTCAAATTGTCATCCCTGTATTCAATCCACAATACTCTGTCAGAAATAATCAGCACACACACACACACACACACACACACACTCTCTCTCTACACATAGACTGACAACAGCTAAAGACAACATTGTAAAATTCAGTACCCCTCACCAACCCCCAGAAATTGGATTTGATATAATTAATGGCTACAAGAAAACTCACAGTAAAGCTATAATCAATAAAAGTTGAATACTATTGACACAAAAATGATAAATGGATCAAATCACCATTATAAAATGTGTAAGAAAAATAATTCACCTCATCTCAATGAAAACAATTTCAGTAAAAGAAAAATGAGAATAGTAAGTGGGTGCAAAAGAATGTTCCAGCTGCTCTACATTCTATTTTCATACCGCTGACCTGAATATGTAATGTGCATAGGGCCAGATTCCAGGATCAGGCTATTCTGCAGGACCTGAAATTCAGGTAGTCTTTCAGAGTTAAAAACAAAACACGTGGCATTAATAATGGAAATGCTTGTTATGTCTTTAGAGCACCAGAGGTGCATACTTAAAGATTACAGTTCTCATATGATCTCCAATTTGTCAATCAGTATGAAAATTACAACTGTAGCAGTCTTTCCAAATCCTCTCCCCAAAAGAGGACATTAGCTTTCTAAATAATTCCATTATAATTTATCTGCAAATCTGAGCATAGTCGTTTGCTCCCACATATGAGTAAGGATTTAACTGAGCTATATAAGAAAATGAGCAAGGAATTAAGTGAGCATAATAGAATGTGCTCCAGAAAATACTTTCTCAATGCAAATTCACCAGTGTTGGTATAATGCTGATGAAAATATTTGCCAAATGCCCCTCAGGGACAAAACATTTACTAGGTCAAAAATGCCTCAGACAGAATATCCTTGTACCCTCTCCAACTATGGCAATATCTTCCGTCCCTGTTTTAAATGCCTGTGACATGGCAGTTACTTCAACTAACTGATCGTTAATTGAGCTTATACAAAGTGCCAGGCAGTGTGCTAGGCTCTGAGGGGCACACAGATAAGTAAGGGTCTGCTCCTTCCCTCTAGGACATCAGTATTTAAAAGGAAGGAAACTGACACATGCTACAAGGATAAACCTTGAAAACATTATACTCAGTGACAGAAGCCAGTCACAAAAAACACATATTGCATGATTCCATATATGAGAAATGACCCAAAAAAGGCAACTCTTATAGAGACAAAAAATAGATTGGTGGTTGCTTAGGGCTGGGGGTAAAGGGTTGAGGTAAAATGCAGAGTGACTGCTAATGGACATAACGTTTCTTTTTGGGGTGATGAAATTGTTCTAAAATGGAATCTGGTGACTGGAGACACTAACAGCCACTGAATGGCACTCTTTAAAGAGGTAAATTGGATGTTATGTGTATTATATCTCAATAAAACTGTTGCATATCTTTTTTTAAACGAGAGGTTTGGTTAAAAGTTAAAGTACGTAGTGGGCTTTGATCCGGAGATCTTCCATCCCACCCAAAGTAGGATGGGACAGAAACACTAACAGCCACACAAGGCTTCCATGTTCATCTCGCACACGTCCTTTCTCGGGCAGCCCCGGCAGTGTGTGTTCTGCAAAATGAGAGGGTGAAACGAAAGAGAAGATGGTATGGGATCATGTGTAGAGAGATTGCTGACTGCCTCCCAACATCCCTCTTTCCCCTCTTCCCTACTACTAAATCTACTGATTTACAAGGGCCTCTACATACTCATCTAAAAATCTAAGTCTCCCAGCCCCAGCTGAGGCAGCCAGGGAGATGAATGCCAGGGCGGTCAAATGTGGTTTCCAGAAAAGCGCTTCAAAACAGGTGAAACAGCGTCGAGGTTCCTTCTGCCCTTTCCTCTTTCCTTACTCTTCCTGCCTAGAACACAGACGTAATGGCTGAAACCCAGCTGCCATGTTATCATCATGAGGATAAGGGCCACCACACAGGGAGGGGAAAACAGAACGAGCTTAGTCCTCAATGGTCACCTGTGACTCCTGTACTACCGTGGACTGCCTCTTCTGGATTTCCCAGCATGTGAAGGGGAAAAAAAACTCATGACTTACAGAAGCCACTCTTCTGAGTCTGTTAGGAGTAATCGAACCCTGATACAGAAACTGGACAACTGACAAGGCAGGACAGTGGAGTGACAGGACATGCCAGAAGAAGAGCACAGTGGAGCCAACCTTTTCCCTACCCACTCTGGCTCATTCCACCTCCATTTTCCTGTCTGTAACTGCTTCTCAAACCTGAAATGTCCCTTCCTCTCCTTTTGGTCCATGTAAATCCTTCCTACTTCAAGGCCCAATTCAAGTCCCACCTCCTTCATGAAGTCTTTTCCTCCAGGCCACAAGGACCTCTTCTATGTCAAGGCCCGCACGTGGGCCTTAATCACATACTCCCCTCCTCCTCACATCTTGTAACCTAACAGTTTTGCCTCTGTAGATACAGGACTTACCTTCCAAAGCCAATTATCAGTTCCTGAGGGGTAGGGACAGACTGACGGAGGCAGAGAAGGGAGCCCACTGCTGAGCACTTCCTGCCCCCATGCAGGGCAGGTCCCCAGGGCCACCCCTTGGGCTTCTTGGGCTCCCTACACACCGACTTCTACCTTGCTTTACTGGAAAAGCAGCTCCCAGTTCCATCTCAAGCCTCCCTTGCCACACATCTTCTGTCCACTCAGCCACTTGGTGAATACCCTCTGAGAGGAGCTCTGTGACAGGTATGTGCTTAATGCTGGGGATTCAGAGAGGAAAGGACACAATCCTGCCTCTGCAAGCCTGGTTGGACACTCTGGACAGAGTCCAAACACTCTCGTGAGAAGAGCACAAACCTGGAGGTCAGGTGGCCCAGGCTCCAGTCTCTGCCCCTTGCTAGCTATGTCAACTTGGACTAACTGCTCCCCTTCTCTGAGCCCAGGTCTCCAAATGCAGAACTATATGAGAAGAGCTCGAACACTTCATCCAATTCAAACCAACAATGCTTTTATAACTTGTGAGGGATGTGTGAAAGGCAAAGTAGGAGAAAGAGAACTAGGATTTATTGAGTATCTATTATGTACCAGGCATAAAGTCTATTTAATACAACAATTTTAACTGGTAGGTGGTTTATCCCCCTTTTACAACTACAGAAACCAGAGCTAAGATTAACTAACTTGCTGAGGAGCACACGGCTAAGAAGCAACAAAGCTTATTCATTTTTTTCTACAATCAATTACCATATGCCCTCTTAGTGCCAGGCATCAGCTAAGTGCCTGGGATACAATACTGATGAGGTCACAGCTCCTGCCCTGTTCATCTCTTTTACTTAACAGGCAGGACAAATTCAGCGATGAGGATCCACCAGGAGGAAGCAGAGGGTGCCCTAGAAGCACAAAGAAGTCTCTCCCCTGTCCCAGAGCAGGCAAGGCAGGATTCTGAGATGGGATGGCAAGGCTAAATCCAGAAGACAGACTATGAATTGCCATGGTAACCTGAGGGGACAGGAATGGAGGCAGAGTTGGGAGAAAAAGGACGACTTGCTCAAGCAGAGGAGCAGCATGTCAAAACCACAGACAAGGACTGTTAGCGGGGCTCCAGATGCTCAGAAGAGCGATTTGGGACAGGGTATGAAGCATGCTAGAGAGGGAGGCATGAGTCAGACCACAGGAACCCTGTGAGCCCTCGAGGGGACTCTGACTTACTGCTCAGGGCACAGGTGAACAGGAATGGCACCTTGATCAAACAGGATATGCTCTTTCCCTACGTCCTTGCTGACTCCACAGATTAAACATGATTCCCAAGTAAAGTTGCACATCAGAGTCAGCTAGAGTGATCAAATCACTCGACTCCCTGAGTCAGAATCTCCAGCTCATGCATGTACATTGTTTAGAGTTTCACAGGCCACTGTGATGCCCATTTCTGGCTGAGAAACGCCAGGCTCAAAGAAGGGGAGCTGTGTGGCCTCCTAGCATGGTTGTCTTGGGCTCGAGGAAGTGATGGCATAGAGATGAATTCCAGGGGAGGCACAGGATGTGCTGATGGAGACTGCCCACCTGTGTATGTATGAGCAAGCCCACCAGTAGATGATGAACTCACCTGGGTGTCCTGGAGCCACAGGGACTGGAAGCCAGCAGGGTTTAGCTTCTTACTGCTGCCCCCTGTCTTGACCACCTGCTGCCCCACAAAAGCAGAGACCAAATGGTGAAACTTCCTCACAGACGGTCCTTCTGGCATCCCTACAGGCAGAAATGGGGGAAAGAGGCCACTGACTTAGCTAGTTTCTCTCTAGCACTTGAGAGGGGTGCCAAGCTCCAAGCTTTCAAGCAGCTGTTTTTTGCCATCAATGTTAACAGCATATGGGGCAAAAAGGGAGCATGGCTAGGGCCCAGTGGGGCTGAGATCAAAGAGAGGGACTAGCTGCGCCTGCTTCCCAGGAACCATTTCCAGCCCCTCACCCTTCTTTTTGCAGCACTTATTAAGTATCAGCACTGTGTTAGGAATCATCTCACAGGCGGGAGCCCTCCCCTGTGACCCTGTGGCAGCTTTAACAGGAGCGGGCCCTTGTTACTTTTTGCCTGACTGTGGCCTCTAACTAATTTCCACACTTCCTCTGTCCTCCCACTTCTGCTATGCCCCACCCCCACCACAAAAACCAGTTGTTCCAACCCTCTGCTCCCCTTTTAGGGGAGAGAAGGCTATGGTGAAGAAGGCTGTAAGGGACACAAAGCCACAGATGTGCTGGTCCTTTCCAGGACAACCCTGCTAGTAAGGGCACTGTGTTTATGATGACAACAGTGCAGCCCTCAGACTCATGACACGTGCAGACATGGGTCATATTTGTTCAGAGCAGGGAGAGGGCACATCCAGCTTATCTCCAAATACCCCTAGTAACTGAAACAACTGGGCTTCCATTTTAACCCTGATGTAGGGGTATTTCTACACCTCTCTCTGATCCAACTCGCCCAAGTTCCCCAAGAGCTTGGGGAAGCATTCAAATGTTTGAATCTGAGTGGCTTCTAAGATGCAGGGGTCCCCCTACCCCCACCCTTACCCAGGGCACCTGCACAAGCCTCTATGACAAAAACCCAAAGGACTAAGTAGGTACCAGGCATAATGGTGGCTACTGTATTTTAGCAATTCTAAAAGACATTTAAAAATCTCTGAAATGGTGATCCTTTTACAATCCATGCCTTCTCATAGTTTAATTAGCAGCACATTCGATAATGTGTATTTTAAATTTGATGGTAGAGCCGCTAAAATGTAGTAATAGTCCCCTAATCAAACTTCAAGACACTGGAGAGGCTATACTGACAAAACTGCTCAACCAGATCTCTGTTCCCAGGTCATCTCCAACAGAGGAAGACTCCGGAAAAGTATCCCTCTGAAATGCACCTAATCCTTAAAGTACCTCAACATAGGGCATGTTTTTTTCAGGTATACTTGTGGAGATGAAAAAGTGGACAGCAAGTTGCCTGTAACGTAGCCTTAAGAGATATGAACCGGAAGGGACACAGATTTGATACCTGCCCTCAAACCCTCTCTCAAGGCCAGTTAATGGCTCGCTGGCGGACCACAGTGAAAGCAGGAGAGTAGAAGAGGCGTCACCGCCATCCTCCTTTTTAAGGTAAAATCACTGACTCCCAGGGAGTCTAAAATGGCTGCTTTTCCCAAACTCTTTCTGGGGGCGATGGAGAGTGAGAGGTGGGCGCAGAGACAGAACTGAAGGGAACTGGGGGAGCCTCCGGCGGAAATGCAAGGAGGCACAATGATAAACACGCCCCCGAAACCTAACTCGACCAGGGGTGCTTCTAAAATTTTCGGTAACTGAGTGTTCCCGCAGGTACCAAGGTGCGCGCAGGCGGCGGTAAAAGGCTGGGAAGCCCTGCGACATGACTGGGGGCCCCGCCACCGTCTCCCCGCCCGCGCGGGCCACGCGGAAAGGCGGGCGGTTGCACTCACCCGCGCCGGGCCCGCGGCCCTTCGGCGGGGCCCGCACGCCGCCTCCGGGGCGGGGATAGAGGACTGGACGCCTGGCGTCCGCGCGAGGTTCCGGCCTCGGGGTGCACGGAACGTTGTCCTGGAAGCTGTGAGCCCAGCTCCCAAGACAGGAAGCGGGTGTGGTCGAGGCTCCACCCACACGGTGGGCCCCGGGCAGCGTCGGGAGTGAGGACGTAGAGCGGACTCCGTCCCTGGGATGACGCAGGAAGCGGAGCTCGCCCCCGATTGGGTG
>PVJL010017603.1:0-17844 GCA_004026885.1 Lyroderma lyra
GGGCAGGCGAGTGGGTGAGGGGCGGCACAGCTCGGGCAGCCACTCGGCCCGCCGGTACCTCGTTTCTGGATGAAGACCCGGAGCAGAGGGTTTGCGCTGGAGACAGCCTTGCAGAAGTTGTCATCGTTGTTGATGGGCAGCAGGTCGCCGTGCACGTCCGCGTAGCCGATGGTCACCTCGGTGCTGGCGATGTGGTGCGTGTGCACGACCAGCTTGTAGAAGTCCTCAAACTTCCCCGGCTTCTGTCGGTCTAAGGAGAACCTCCGGAACTCGGCCCCAAACTGCAACGCAAGACACGGGGGGGGGGGGAGTCAGCAGCAGCAGCAGCGACGGGCACCAGGAACAGTCCTGTTAGCCGAGGGCGCGCGGAGCCCCCGCAGGCCCGGGGCGAGGTGGCCACCTGAGTCCCCGTCCTCACTGAGCCGACGTAGGCGCACGGGGGGCAGGGCCTGCGATGCGGCCTGGCTCACTCAGCTGGCCCTGAGGGCGGGACAGGCTCTCGCCGCCCAGAACCCAGAACCACTCTGCACCACCGTGAGGCAGGAGACAGGCAAGGACACCTGAAGCTTCTGGACTTTTCTCAAGGGCAGGGGAAGTGCTGGAACAATTGAATTGTGAGCAAGGAGGTGACGTGATACAATTTCATTTTAAACAGACCAAGTGGCTACACTTCAAAAGGATCAACGTGCAAGCAACACGCAAAGGAAGGGACCTGGAAACGCTGCGTCACCAACACGTGAGCCTGCGTCCCGACTGCCCCAAACACAGAGCAGGCCTCTCAGAACATGGCTCCACTTGTCCTGCTCTGGGGGACGTCCGGCCTGGCCAATGCCCACGGAACTGCCTGCAGAGCTGCAGGCCCCCTGCCAGGAGAGGCCGAGGTCACCTCCCACAGACTGAGCTGTCCAGGGCCCAGGGACACCGCCTGTTTGTCCAGCCTGGACGTGCTGCTGTTCTCCGCTTGGCAGTGGGGACCCTGCTCACCAGGTAGGACAGATGCTGTGCTCGTCAATGCAACGGAAAACCACTCCACTGAATCCAAAATACACAAAAACGAGATGCCTAACGTTTGCACATATCTAGTCGCTAGATCATCTGGACGCCACGTCAACTCGTCCAGGGCAAGTCGGCTCACACGCATGGGCGGACATGGCCCGTGGACCTGGGTGGGCCGCCGTGACCCGCAGGCCCCCACAGTTCCGGAACCGGCAGCCCAGGGCTTGCAATGTTCACCAGTTCCCAGGAGAAGCGGATGCTGTCGGCCTGGGGACAGCACACACAACCACAGACCTCGAGAATCCGCCCCCTGTCCCCTGTCCCGTGTCCCTTCTAAAAAGCCAACGAGAACAAAGCCCCAACGCCCGGCACTGCCCCGGGACACACTGTGGGCAAAGCGCCCAGGATGGCTGCGCCCGCCAGCCGCCTGCATGCGCGGGGCCGAGGGCCGAGGGCCGGGGACCCTGGGCTGCGGCGGTGCACAGAGCAGGCCCCCCATCGTCCGCGATGAGCATTGCGTCCCTGTTGACATTCGCTCCCATGCGCACCGCCGCCGGCTGGGCCACAGGCGCCACGACGCTTCGTGACACGAGAGGTCAAGCCTACAGCCTGAGCGCAACGTGACCTTTCTCAGGGTCGGTTATCAAGTCACTTTGCACCTTTATTTCAATGACAACCAGCCGTCCTCTTCCCGTCTCAGGTATCTAACGTGCGCTACCGCCCACAGCACTGCGTTTCCAATCAGTGTAGCTTTTCCCACTGAAATACAAAGTGTCATCAAGCACAGCAAGGAGCGCTGCTGCCTCTTACAGCTCATTCTTGGCTGAGTATTGCTCCACACGGGACACAACGCTGCTTGTCCCACGAGGGGACAGCCCCATCCTCACACACCAGCGCTGGGGGCCCGTCCCACGACCACAGTGACGACCAGCACGAGCTTCGCGACGTCCCCGTCACAGTGACGAGCAGCGTGAGCTTCGCAACGTCCCCGTCACAGTGGCACTGAGACGCACTCAGATCTGCTCACTGATGTTCTCAAAACGTGTCTGCGTGGTGATGCTTTTATTTATTCTTTAAGTGCAGTTGTATTGGTCTCAGGTGTGCAGGATAGGGATCAGTGTTTGACGCAGGGCTGCGTACCTCAGCCATGATGCGCGTGTACACGGGACCCGACTCCACGCTGCACGTGCACACGGGACCCGACTCCACGCTGCGTGTGCACATGGGACCCAACCCCACGCTGTACATGCACACGGGACCCGACCCCACGCTGCGCATGCACACGGGACCTGACCCCACGATGCACGTGCACATGGGACCCGACCCCACGATGCGTGTGTACACGGGACCCGACTCCATGCTGTGCGTGCACACGGGGACTTGACCCCTCACTGCGCGTGCACACGGGACCCAACCCCACGCTGCGCGTGCACACAGGACCCGACCCCACGATACATGTGTACACAGGACCCAACCCCACACTGCGCGTGCACATGGGACCCGACCCCATGCTGCACATGCACACAGGACCCAACCCCACGCTGTGCGTGCATACGGGGACCCGACCCCCACACACGTGTGCACACGGGGACTTAACCCCATGCTGTGCATGCACACGGGACCCGACCCCGCACTTTGCATGCACACGGGACCCCATGCCCACGACTACTGCGTGACAACTGGTCTGTGTCCTCAGTCCTGTCTCCGCTTTCACTCACCCCCTCCCCCTCCCCTCCGGCAACCATGTTTGTTCTCAGTGTCTGTGAGTCTGTTTTGTGTGTTTATTTGAGGATTCCATATAAGTGAGGTCACATGGTGTTTGTCTTTTCCATTCTGAGTTATTTTGCTCAGCACGATACCGTCTAGGTCAGCGGTTCTCAACCCGGGGGCTGCGACCCCTTTGGGGGTTGAACGACCCTTTCACAGGGGTCACCTAAGACCATCGGAAAACACACACCAGGTGTTTACATGACGATTCATAACAGCAGCAACATGACAGTTATGACGTAGCCACCACAATAGTGTTATGGGGGTCACCACAGCATGAGGACCTGTGTGAGAGGGTCGCGGACCTGTGCTCTAGGTCCACCCACGTTGTTGCAGGTGGCGAGATGTCATGTCTTATGGCTGAGTAACATGCCATGGTGTGCGTGTGTGTGTGCGAGTGTGTGTGCGTGTGCGAGTGCGGTGTGTGCGTGTGCGAGTGCGAGTGTGTGTGCGAGTGCTAGTGCGTGTGCAAGTGTGTGTGTGAGTGTGTGCGCGTGTGCGAGTGCGTGTGCGCGTGTGCGAGTGCGTGTGTGCGAGTGCGTGTGCGCGTGTGCGAGTGCGTGTGCGAGTGCGTGTGCGAGTGTGTGTGCGCGTGCACCACGATTCCTTTATCCACTTGTGTACCGATGCACACAGGCTGCTTCCATGTCTGGCTACTGAATGGGAAACGTCCCTTCTTGTGTCCTGTACAGACTTTGCTCTACGGTCTATTTTGTCTGGCGTAACTACTGCTTGTTTGTTGTTGTTTCCACATTCATGTTTCCAGAACTGTCATGTCATATTATTTGAAATCCCATCAAAATGGATACAAGTATTTAGGAATAAAGGTAATGAGGTAGAAAGTCTTGTACGCTGAAAGCCACAGTGTTGGGAATATTGTTGAAAGATTCAAGGTGACCGCACGTGTGCGTAGGACAAACCCAAACAGCCCCGCCTCACGCACTGACTGACAGGTCCCTGCTCGTACACACGGCTGCACCGAGCGAGCGAGCCCCCACTCCGCCGAGTGCTGTCCTCAGCGTTACAGCCGGGACCTTCGGGGAGCAGACAGGGTCGCTTGAGGCAATAAAACCAGAAAGAAAAAGAGGCTCGGTGTCCACAGGTGGGAAGACGCGCGGTGGTAGCTGGCCCTGCTCCGCGCCTGGATCCCGGCCCCTTCCAACGCCACCAGAACCCGAGGGGCCTTTTCTGCAGTGATTGGCAGGCCGTGCCCCAGATTCATACAGAACTGCAAGGGACCCCGGACATGCGAGAGATGCCCGAGAGGGAAACCACAGCTGGAGGGGTCACACGTGCCTGTTTTGGACCTTGCAGTGCAGTGCCGGCAGAGGCACGTGATCCATCGACGAGAATCGGGAGCCCGGAAAGTAAAGAGCTCCTATTTGTGAGCCACGGAGTTTTCAACAGTAAGAATGCCGGAAAATTCAGTGGTGGGCAAGAAGAGTCTCGTCAACAAGTGGTGCCAGCTGAGGCTGGAGCCCCACACCACCAGGGACGCCGACGCACGCAGACCTGAGCGTGCGAGCTGGAGTTACGCCACCTTGAGACGACGTAGGGTTCGGCGTTCACTTCTTGGCTACGATGCTAGAGGCGTCGGCAACAAAGACAAAACCAGACAGTCTGGCGCTCAGCCCTAAACCGTGTGCCCAGAGGACACCACCAAGGAGGTTAAAACGATCTAAACGACGGCCCCACGCATTGCCGGTCGCGTACACGGTAAGGGAGCTGCCTGAAAACGCCTAAAGCGGCCTCAGCGTGAAGCCACGAGCCCACGAGCCCACGAGCAAGGGGCGACGGACCGGAGTGGATGTTGCTCCAACAAGGACGCAGATGGGCAAAGCCACGCGCAGGGCCCTCAGCCTCACTCATGACCGCGATGCGCCAATCAAACCCATTAGCGTTCCACGTCCTCCAGCAGGACGACGAGCGCCCCCGGGACAGTGGGCACTGCTGGCAGGCACGGGGCGGGACCCGGACCGCACGCACGCCAGCGGTGCCGCTGCTCGGTCATCAGCTCGGCGGCTCCCGAACCCGCGGAACACCCCGGTGCTCACCCCGGAGTGACGAACACGTACGCCCACAGCAGGCACGCGAGCGCTCCCAGCAGCGCGACTCACAGCGGCCGGGGCGGACACCACGCCGATGACGGACAAGCGCAGCGGGCGCCCTCGTGACAGCATCTCCCTCGGCCCAAACGAGGAGCGAGGCTCCGACACGGGCCGCACGCGGGCACGCTCGGCTGGGGGACGAGGCACGAGCCCGTGCACCGTACGACTCCTCGCGTGCACGTGCGGAGCAGCCCCAGCCTCAGAGGGGGGACCGGGGGCGCCAGGGGCGCGGGGCAGGGCGGGGCTTCCGTGGGGCAAAGCAAGTGTAAACGTAGGTCCTGCTCAAGCTCGCACGACGCACGGCGTGCTACACGCTGCTGCACGTGCGCTCACGGTGGGGTTTTTGCTCGACGTGAGTTAGAGCTTCCAGAGCTGCCGCCCCCCGTTTTGCCCCGGGAGAAGAACTTTTCACGCTGCCCAGTGGCAGGCTGACCGAACGCCCCCTTCAGAAGCACGGGAGCCCAGAGGGCCGGCGGGCCGGCGGAGGGCGGCTGCCGGGGGGCCGAGGGCACAGCGGGGGCCGGCAGCAGCTCCGTTCAGAAGATGCGGGCGCAGGCCCTCCGGGAGCCGGGCCCTGCCGAGCAGGCACGGACGGGAGGCGGCCCACGCGCACAGGACTGGCTTTTCCAGTCCGAAGGGCCGAGCGTGTGGCCGCTCCGGGCAGGGCCCAGCCCCCTCCGCCTCCCCCCGCGTCGCTGCCCTGACCCAGGCCGCCGGTGCGTCCTGTCCGGTCCAGGCACTAGAGCTGTGCAGGGACAGTCCCGGAGTCCGAAGGCGCGGGCAGCAGACGCTGACTTTCGTTCTTCAGCGTCCTGCGACTCGGGGATGACTCCATGACCGCGACCACGACTCTTTCTTACTTTTCAGATTAAACTTCTTTCTCGCTCGAACCCTGGGGAGGCCTCTCCCTACTTGCCCATCGGTTCAGCACAAACCCACTCCCTGTGAGCCGGCAGCTCCCAGCAGGAAAGGCTGCACCGCAGGCCTGGCCTCAGCTGCGCCCCGGCCGCCCGGTGCACCGCGGGCTCAGGGAGGGGACCCCCGCCCAGGGCCGCACGGCGCCGGGGGTCCGGGGGGAACGGCCATGTGCCGTCGGTACCCTGGGCTCTGCCACCACAAGCCAGCCAGGACCCTCCTCCCGCCCGGAGACACGGGCCCAGGCTCCGCCGTACGCCCACGCGGGGAGAAGTGTACAGCGGCATGTCCGCGGTGACGGGGACGCGGCGCGGTGCCAGCCCGGAGGCCGCGGGGCCACTTCTGAGTGTCGCCGGAGCAGCCACCGCCGTGCCGCCCGGGTCACGCCGCAGGCCGGGAGGAAGACCCTAAACGGCGTTTCTTCGCACTCGTGTCGCTACCCCCCGTCTTGTTCCCACTCGGGAGGGCCCTGCCGGCCTGACCACCCACACGGGGTCGCGAGCGGCAACCCGCCACCGTGTCCATCACGCGAGGGACGTGGTGGCAGTTAAAGGCTCACCCGGGGCTGCACTTCCAGCAGCTACTCGGGGGCAAGGAGATGCACAGACGTTATTTTTATCTGAAGCCACTCAGGAGCTGCCCCGTCCCTCCCTAAGCCCACAGGGCAGCAGCTGACAGTGCGTGGTGTCCAGCCCGCGGCCCCCACCCCCGGTCACCACCTCCTTCAGGTTTGTTGTCACGAAAACCAGGAACGAACTTGAGGGGCAAAGGTCTCCACTCTGAGCCTCTGTCCTTCCGTGTCCTTAAGCACTCGCTGTTCTTTCTTCTGCACGCCAACCAAGGTCAGAAAAGCTGACACGCGTCTGTGGGCACGGCTGGGAGCGACCACAGAAACCAGGACGACTCACAGGGGGGAACGAGAGGAAGAAAATCAAGGTCTAGTGTCTGGGGTGACGGGGTGGTGCCACGTGGAGCCCAGGGCTCCCCGTCCCGTCCTGGGGCCACCTCCGCGCTGCCTGCGCTCCCTACGGTTTGGGCAGGGCCAGCGCCACACAGTCCAGCGTTCAAAAGCTCTTCAGTGACGACCCTGCCCCGCTTCCAGGGAGGGCGAGCCTGTGTGATCGGGGCACAGATCCGTGCGCCCTGTCCTCTAAGTGACAGCGGCACGCTGCCCAGCCGCTCTGCGCTCTGCGCTGGCCTCTAGTCTGCAAACGCTCTGCACTGCTGCGTGCCCGTGGCCCTGGGGGGAGGCATCTCCGACGCGCAGACGCTCTGGCCCGGGCTCCTGGGGACCCACCAGGCAAGGCCACGGGAACCGGGCACTGGGGAAGAGCCCTGTACCAGCTGACCTCTGCTCAGTAAGTGGGTCCCCCTCAGGCCGCTCCCAAGCCCCAAGCCGCCACCGTGCGTAAGTACCACGTGAGCGGCCACCACAGCCTCTCGCAGCACAGCGTCCGGCGGGCAGGGTGGCCGGCTCCAGCGAGCCCGGTGCCTGGTACTCAGCAGGCACTCGGCCTTCACCAGGTGAAGATAACTCTCCAGAATTTAAATTAACGAGCGCCGCCTGCCACTCACAGACAGGAAGTCAGGAGGTGGGATGGTGGCGCCCCCGCCCCCCCCGGCCCCACCAGACCGGCACCAGCGCCAGGTGTCAGCACCAGGTGAAGGTCTGCACCGGCCGGACCAGAAGGCAACGCCTCAGAGAAGATTTGCAACCAGAGGGGCGACCCGGGTCCTTAAGCTCCTAAAAGCCACTCTGCAGGCAGAGGGCCCCGCGGGGACGTTACTGCAGCCACCGGCCAGCGCCAGCCTGAAAGACACAAAGGCCCCTGGGGCCTCGGCGACACAGCGGCTGCCTGCAGGTACGCGGAGTTTTCTGGAAAAGAAGGCTTTGTTCCCAGACGGAAGCGACGTCATGCGTGACCCCAAGAACCTCCAAACCATCAGGACACGGTTACAAAAGTGTCATTTTAAGTGACGCGCGTCTGTACTTGAACTCACTCGTCCACACCGCGGTCTGGACGGATGCCGTCCGCACTGGGCTGGACAGCCGTTGAATCGTCCCCCACGGCGCGTGGCCCTGAGGACACCGCACGGAGGGGCCTGCCGTCACGCAGGTGCTGCCCGTCCTCCGGAACGCACGAAACGAGGTCCCACACCAGGCCGGGCCGGGGCCACCCCCACGGTCCCCCGGCCTCCCCCAGGCTGGTCTCGCTGCTGTCACCCCCCTCCTCCAAGTGAGTCCTGGGTCACAATCACAGACACGCAGAGGAAGACGACCCCCCGTCTCACTCGGGGGGCGGGGAGGAGTCCGGGGAGAAAGGGGGGAAGCATCTCCGACGGCCTGGGGACAGGGCCGAGGCCTGCGTGCGCCAACGCCGCGCAGAGAACCAGACAGCTCTCTCAGGGAGCGATCAGCCACCCAACAGGGTGCCCTCGTCCCTGGGAGCGGGGACCCTGCTGTGGGTGACTTCCCGGGCTGGCACGTGGCCCCCGACCACAGGTGAGTCACTCGGGGTGGAGTCACAGCAGGGCCGGCCCGGCCCACCCACCACAAGGCGGAGGGATGACGGCACCGCCCCGGGCACCTGCAGAACCGCTCAGACAAGCCCGACGTCCGGCCAGGGGCAGCCGGGCGGCGGGGGGCCCAGCGCCCACGCGTGTGTGGTCACGTGCGTGCTCCAGTTCGCTCTGCGCTCTGCCCCCGTGGACCCAGCAGCACCGCTGAGTGTGGGCGCGAGGCCGTGCCGCCTGTGAGGACACAGACTGGGGGACGTGGCCTCCGGCCTCGGCCCCGCAGGGACTGATGTGCAGCACGGGAGGGAAGGTGTGGCCATCGCCTGGCGTTGTGGGCACCGGCGGTGGCACTGGTCAAGCTCCACAGACCAGGAGCTGAGACCTTGGAGGGTTCGGTAACCTGCCCCCAGTCACAGGCTAGTGAGCAAGGTGCTGAGGCCGCAGAGGGACTCTGACAAGCCCCGGACAGGTCCAGCAGGGTGAGAACGCCCCACGTGGGGAGGGTCAGTGACATGCGGTGTGAGTTGGAGCCGGGCCCCCCAGCAGCTGGGGGTGAAGGTGCAGGGGCCTCCGGTGGGGAGATGGGGGGCTGGCGGACTGGCCACTGCCTGCCGAGGACAGTCCTGCAGCAGATGCCCACTGAGCAGCGGTGCCCGAGCCCCGGCCTGCGCAGGGACAGAGGTCACGTCCTGACGGGAGCCCACGCTGTGTGGGAAGAGGCAGTTCCCAGGGACGCGCACGGCTGCGGCGGGAGGCGTCTTCCCGATACAGACGAGGGGTCAGGCTTTAGGGGCCTGGCCTGGCCGCGTGCAGACTCCTGAGTCCCCTTGGAGGCCGACTGTCGGGGTCATTTAAACGAATCTGCGCCTCTGTGAAAAGGGACAGCACGTGCTCCCGGCAGGGCGGTGAGGGTCAGCGCACATGCGTGTGACTGTGTGCTCTGTGACCCCGCTGGCCCGGCCCCTGCAGGGCACACGCGGCACCGCCCGCCAGCTCAGAGGCCCACACCTGTGACAACAGGGACACCGTGGGCACGTCTGGGCCAGACACGGCCCTGCCTCCCTGAGCCACCTCCCGAGTCCTGGGCAGGAGTCATCGCGGCCCGCGGCCCTGTCCCTCCAGCTGCTGGCACGCAGTGACTCCTCGGGGCCATTTTTCAAAATGAATCCACCTGACCCCACTTCCGAGTGGACACGCAGAGGCCCAAAGGTGCTGTCCACCCCGGCCGTGCAATTCCAGGGGCCTCTGCTAAGTGGCATTTCCGGTGTGGCAGGGCCCTGGGCGGTCACTGATCGCAGAGCCTGTGACAGGAGTGGGACAGGCAACCGGGACAGGCAACCGGGCTGTCCCTCTGCCACCCTGCCTCCCAGCCAGAGCCGCGGGAGGCGTTGGGGACGCAGGTGGAGGACACGAGAGGAGACAGCAGAGGACTCTGGAGCAGGGACAGTCTGTCCGCCTCCCAGGAGCTGGAATTGGGGACCGTGGGGACGAGGTGGAGCAGGTGGAGCAGCCGAGGGCGTAAGGCCTGGCTGTGCCACCCACAGCTGGAACCCAGGTTGGCGAGTGGCCCTAGGCGTCCCCTCCGCAGCCCGGTGCAGGTGTCGGGGGCCCCCAGGATGGCGGCAGGAAGCCCAGCTCCCAGACATGAAGCCGTGACACTTCACTGAGGGTGACGAGAGGTCAGGCCCAGCTGGACTCGCCTCCACGAGAAGGGACGGGGGGCAGGAGCGGCTCCCGCCAGGCTGCACACCACGGCCGTGTGCCCCAGAAACACCCCCGAGGGGGAGCAGCAGGGCACCCCATGTCCTGTCCACTCTCATGCCGCCCGGGCTAAGAGGAGGCACCGCTGACCAGCAGTGTGGCCACATCCCCGGGAAAAGGCTCCTCAGCTCGGGAAGGAGCGTGGGGGGACGGGGGACGCTGAGCCGCCTCCTCACAGGGGCACACGGGACGCTGGGGCCTGCGCCCGCCTCAGGCCTGCACCTGTGCCGCTGCTGGCGGCCCCGCGGGGAGCACAGGCCAGGGCGCCGCCTCCTCCTCCATGGGACGGCCCCCCTGCAGGCAGAGAGCCTCGTGCCGCCCCACAGCAGCACCCAGTCACCATTCGGGGCCGGTGGGGAGGTGAGGTCAGGACTTGCGGGTTGGGGGGGCGGGCGCCAGGGGACACGGACGTCACTTCGGCCTCAGCCCCTCCCAGGGCCCTCTGGGCCCTCCACGCAGCACGTGTCCCTAAAGCAGGCCACTCGAGGGGGCGCCGTGGACCCCACACTGGCCCCCCACGCCCGGCCCCGAAGCAAAGGTGCAGAGCGCTCTGCTGTGCACGGTCCGGCGGCCGAGGGTCCTGCGGTGACGGCCGAGGAGCACAGCCCGCAGGGGGCAGGACGCGCAGGGGCGCAGACTCCCAAGTCCGTCGCAGAGTGACCCATCGGCATCAGGTGTGCACAGGTGTGAGCTGCAGGTGGAGCAGGCCCGCCTCAGGCCCCACGGGGCTCCCCGGCCCACCGCGCTGGGGGCTGTGAGGCGTCTCCGTGCTGCGTGGGAATCTCGGGCCCTTTTTAAAGGAAACTCCCCCCCCACCCGCCCACCCCGGTCATCAAACTGTCTGTGGCCTGAGACGTGCCGTGAGCTGTCACGCCGCACCAGGCGGACCCCCTCCAGCTCCCTCGATGCCCGACCCACCAGCAGGCCCCCCAGAAGGTGGCGTGGACCAAAGGGAGGCCACAGGACCGACACTTCCGGCCGGAGCCCCAAACCGCCCCAAAGGCCGGTCACATGTCCGCGGTGGGCGCCTCGGTCCCACGCGGCGAAGGATCGCTTCCGGATCCGTTCTGACGTCTTCCCCCACGAGCACTTCAGAAGCTGGGGCTCAGGGCTTCAGGCACTCTCAGACCCTCAGACCTGCAGCAGCCACCCCGGCGACCCAGCACGGCCGGCGGCCGAGGCCGCACACCTGAGCCAAGCACACCGCGGCCGCACCGGGGCCGCACGAGGATGTGCACCCGGCTCTGGGCACCCACGTCCGGAACAGCCTAGACCTCAACACAGACGTGCAGAGCAGAGCACGTGGCACCCCAAAACCCGAGAAGAGCTGACCCACACGGCACGGACGGTCACTCCGGACGCAGGCAGCCTCGGCGTGGCGTGCGAGAACCGGCCCCTGAGCCTTTGGTGACGGCCCCCGGTGGAGGTTTGGGGGTGGGCGCTGCCCAGGCCGGGCACGAGGAGCCTGCCTGGCGCGTCCCGCACCGTCACCTGCACAGTGGTCACCCGGGGGAGCGAACAGCCCTGGGCCCAGCTGCCTGCCCAGACGGGTGCCTTTACGACAACAGCGGAAACGTCGCCATGGATTTCCACACCACCTTCCTCCTCGTTCTCCTGGTTTCCCGCCCTGTCTCCCTCACCTTCCCCCCTTCCTTCCCCTCTCTCCCTGGTGGCACTAGTGGCGGGGCTATGGGTGGGGGGGACGGGGACACGGACCCCCTCAGGGACACCCTGGGAATAAGCCACTGCTGGATCGTTGGTCACTGTCCCCTGAGGGACCCGAACGCACCTCTTCTGAGCTGGTGGCTCCTAGGACGTCCAGCCATGCCCCATCTGAGCCCCACGCACCCAGCAGTCCGGGGTCCCCACTGGGCAGGAAGCACTGCCCCCCAGACTGCAGACGCCACCTCTTCCCCGGAGCTGCTGGGAAATGCAGCACCTTTCCGAGCGGCCTCCCCCTCCAGCACGGTGCAGGCGACCCGGGGCCCAGCCGCTCCTGGGAGCAGCGCAGGGAGGACGCGGGCTCTTGTCTCCCGCAGCCGTGAGCCGTCCTGCTGGGCGGCCAGAAGGGCAGGACGTCCCCGAGGCCTCTGGTGTCCAGCAGGCGTGAAGCCGTGCACGTGGTGACGATTTGGAGATCAGACGAAAGCACCCCCCACCCACCCGCCCCAACCCCCTCTTCTGCTGCTGAACCCTGACAGGAGCTCACGTTTTAAGGTGGGGTTGCTGCCTGACTCGGCCTCCTCTGCACCCCAGCACGAGCCCATCTCTGGGCGTACCAGCCGCTCAGCAGGCAAATACGTGACTGGTTGGCGTCATCAGACTCGAAGAGCGATGGCTGAGGGCAGGGCGTCCCCCAAGCCTGTGCGGCACAATGTCCCCCCAAAGCGCCAGCGCCAGGCCCGGACAGCCGGGGTCTCCTCATGCCAAGCCGCTCGAGCTGGGGACCCCAGGGCTGTCTGGGAGGAGCGGGGGGGGGGTGCCCTCCTCCAGCGAGGGCTGCGGGCAGTTCGTGCTGAAGCCCAAGTGCCCTGCAGCCAGACCGCCTGGGCCCCCGCGCAGCTTCGCGAGACCCCCGGACCCCAGCGTCGTCTGCTGTAGAATGGGGGTGCCCCCAGAGGCACGCCGCAGGGCTGTGATGGAGGTGAATGAAGAGCTCCTTACAATCACAGGGCGTGGAGAACCGTGTCTGGCACACACACACGCGTGTCGGGCGGGTGGTTAAATAAAATGTACGAAGTACCGTGAGCACGGCCTACACGCAGGGGGCAGGGTCCAGCCGGGGGCAGGGTCCAGCCGGGGGCAGCCTCGGAGCAGGGCACAGGGCGCGTGCTGGGGCTCTAAGGGGCACAGCAGCTCCGGCCGCGCCCCCAGCTCACAGTGGAGAGAGGCGCTGAGAGGAAACGGGCCCCGGGGAATGCGTCCACGGCCAGGGCGCAGACCTGACCCCCCGCACCCGAGCGCCCGCCTGCCTGCTTCCTGGGCAAGGGCCGGGGTGCCCCTCCCTTCCGCTCGCTCCCTAGAGATTCTGAGACTTTGGGAATCTTCCAGGTCCTGACGGTGCTTCCCTTCCCCCCAACGGGGACAGCGCTCTGTCCGAAATACCGTGGGCCCCAGGGAAGGGCTGGAAGGCTGGGGTGCCCCCCAGGGAGGGCCACGGGGCTTTCTGATGCCCACAGGCCACGGAAGTTGTCAGCGGCACCCCCATCAGTGCCCACGAACTGACGTCCACACCTGGGCCCCTGAGGAGAGGCTCCTAGAGGTGCAACTTATCAAATCAAGTCACCAAACCTGTTTGGACACAGACATGCAGATAGAAGAAAACCGGAACCTCAGAGGGTGTAGCCGACACACGCAGGTGAGTCAATCCGTGTCAGGCCGCGCTCGACGGGCCCGCGGGAGGCAGACGCCACAGGGAGGGCGCGTCGGGCGGCCGGCAGCCCCGGCCAGAGACAGACGTGGGACCCGGGGACACGCGGACTCGCCACACTGTCACCTCAGCAGCACCTGCGCGGACGGGACAAGCAGCTCCAGGAGCCCGGACGGAAGCGGGGGCAGGGAAGGAGCCCCCACGAATACACGTCAGCACAACGGGGCAGCGTCTCTCTGACCGGACTGGGAAAGAACCAGAAAACTGCCAGGGCTGCGGGGAGCCGAGGTGGACGGACAGACGTGGGGCGGGCGTGCGAACCGGGAGGAGAGACTTCCTGTGAGGGAATGCGGCAACACGTCTGCGGAGCCTTAAAAACGTGCCCACTTGTCACCCAGGACTCTGTGCTGACGGCATGAGTTCTTGGGACGCTGCACGTGACGCATTTGTAACAAAGAGTTAAATGTGAAGATGCCACTCACAGCAGCGTTTCTTAGAGAGAAAACTGGAGAGAACCCAAACGGTTACACAGAAGATGGCAAACTATGTAGTCGTTTTACAAATATGTTTTCTAAAAATATTTACAACAGGAGAAACACTTTGTAACACACTGTGAAGTTGAAGGCGGAGAGTGGGCTACAGAATAGCACGCGACAGATGAGCACAGTAAAGGGGGCTGGGGGACACGCGGCCCCAGACCAGGGCTCGTCTTTGGACAGAAGACTCACCCCCTGAATCTACAGCGACAACGTTTCTGTTTACCATCCAAGAAAGCCTCCAACATCATTGAAACAACCCAGCACAACCCGGGTTAAAACCTTCGCTCGTGCGATTCTCCCCCAAACACAACAGCCACCGGCCCTGCGAGCTTCCGGCCTCGGTCCCCCGCAGCAGGCAGGACAGAGGGGCGCGCCCGGGCTCGGCAGGAGGGGGGCGGCCAGTCGGGGAACTTCAGAGCCAGCGCTGTGCGTGGGGCGGGAAGGGCCCGTGGAAGAGACCGGAGTGGGAGAGAAGGCGGCCGGGGCAGTGGGCAGGGTGGGGTGGACACAGGACGACCGGGCTCCTGCTGCTTCCTCGGCGCCCGCGATGCCGGGGAGGCGACGGGGACCGTGTCGTTAGACTCCTGCCCCGCTCTCGTGGACTCGGTGTCGCTTTCTGTCTTTTTCTCAGATGACAAGTTCTCTTTAGTGACCCCACCGCTGCAGGCCCCCCACCCGCACTGGCTTTCCGGTGCCCCAAGACTTGCTCTCCTTGGCCTGAAGCATGGTCCCCCAGACACCTGCACGGCCCCTCCCTCCCACTGCAGGGGGAAGAGGCGGAAGTCCCAGCAAGTGGGAAACGGGGGCCCCACCCCCAGAACCCGGGCATCGCGGGTAGCACGGCAGAAACGTCCGAGGAAGGGTAAGAGGCAACGTGGTGTGGGAGAACCAAGAGGTCAGGATGATGTGCCCAAGGCCTTGGGAGCTGACCACCTGCGGCAGACGGCCAACGTCAAGCACTGAGAGCCGCAGAGTTGATTTCCAGACCCGATGTCACTTAACTCTCAGGACGGCGGAGCCCGGCAGTGTGCAAGGCACTCACACCGCTCTCCCGATTGGGTCTTGGAGGTCAGCGAAGCAGACACCATGCCCATTTCCCACGTGGGTGACCGAGGCTCGGAAACATTCAGTGACGTGCCCGAAAGCTCACAAGGGTGGAAGGTGGCAGAACCATCTGGTCTCAGCCCCCCGCGCCATTTTCTGCGCCCACGAACCCAGGCGTTATGGACCTACATTTAGGTTAAACGGACCCACCACTGTCATAAAGTTTCGCCTCCTGTATTTTGACAGCAGAAGTAAAGGCTCCCTGGAGACACGGATTGCATGGGCGCAAACCCCGCTACTTGGGGTACAGGGGAGGGTGCGTACCCTGAGAGAAGGCCTAGCTGGACCTCTGCCCAAAGAGCAGGCAAGCCCATCCTCCAGAAGGGGCCGCAGCGGGCCAGCCGGCCGGCCTAGCAAGGCCGGGTTGGTGCGGCCCCTCCAGGGCTGCTCTCAAATCCAACCCAAACTCTGGCTCTGCTCTACTCCCCTCCGGCGGAGCGTTCACGGAAGCTGAACTTGAACCTATGGCGAGGGTGGCCTGAGGCACCCTGCCGGGCCACGGGCACACCCACAGCCCCCAGGCCCCAAGCAGAGGCAAAAGCAGGCTCCTACTCTGACCCCCAGTGGCCTGCATGGTGCCAGTCGTCCACAAGTGCTGGGCCAGGCCTGGAAGGGCACCTCTTCCGGCTCTGTGTCCCCCCAGAGCTGTGACTGTGATTGGACAGCCACCCAAGGGACTGAGTGCAGGGAATGTGGCCGCTGGGACGCAGGAACGGCTCTCATGGAGCGTCCGGCAGTGTCCACCGACAATCCAGGGGGGACCTGGGACAGGAGTGCTCCGTGTCCCGGCAGCACTGGTGGCTGCAGGGATGTGCACACGACCAAAGTGGTGACCCGGACAACACAGGCAACACGCCTACTGAGGCCCTGGATGTGCCTTTGGCTACAAGATGTCACCTTTGGGGAGGTTCTGCATTTTCTCCCACAACTGCCTGTGAATCCATGATCATCTCAAAATAAAAAGTTACCGAAATGAATCACTGCACGTTCTCAGCAGCTATTGTAGGGGACAATGAGCCCTAAAAAACCACATTCCCACTGAGCTGAAGAAACCGACAATTATTTGGAACACCCACTCATGCTTGTCGGTTCTCCCACGCGACTCACAGCGGGCACATGTGATGTGGAGGGGGGGGGGCACTCCCGGAAGAAAGAGAGGATGGGAGGGGGCGAGCGTCACAGAGTTAGCACGGGGGTGGGGGGGGGTGGGGGGGAACGGCGCAGATCTTACTAGAAACTAGGGTTTCATAAAAAAAATCTGTGAGAGTGGAGAAATCCCCCCGCCATCCTCGGGGATACCCTAACCCTACACCAGAGGACAGCCCCCCACCTCCGGCAGGGGCATCCCGGTCAGGGCACAGCATCCCGCTCCCCTAAAGCGCGCTCAGGTCGGGGTCAGAGCCCACCCTGCGGCCCCGCCCCGCGCGCACTCAGGCGGCTCCGCCTTGCTCGACGCGGGCAGGGGGCGCAGAGAGAAAGGGCGAGAGCGCCGGCTCCCAAGCAACAGTCAGCGAAAGGCCCGGGGCGGGGGGTGGGGGGGTGCGTCTCCAGGACCCCGAACAACTGCAGCGCCTCCTCTGCCCGCGGGGTTACCCACCGAGACCCTTGCAGACAAAAGGGTCTGGGGCGAAGGGGCCGCCCCCGCGAAGAGCAGAAGCGCCAGGTCCTACCAGCCAACAACCCAAACGCGCACAACTGCCCGCAAGTTGGGGCACGCTCGGGCCGGGCGCGGGCAGCTGCAGGAGCCGCCGGCCCGGCGCGCCCGGGAAGGCAGGGCCTGGGGCCGCCGGGGGGCCGGCTGCGGTCTTCACCTCGCCGCTTCCGAGGCTTCGCCGCACCGAAGGAGGCGGCGGGTCGGGGCGCTCTCCCGGCCCGGGCCCCCGAGGCCCCGCCAGCGTGCGGCGTGCCGGGCGCCTCCAGCTTGTGGAACAAAAGAGCCGCTCCCGCGAGGGGTCCCGAGCCCGCGCGGCCCGGCCGCTGTCTCCGGCCCTGCGGGCGCCGGGGCTCCAGCAGGACCCCACCGGGCTGCGGGCTTCGTGCCGGCAGGGCTGCGGGAGGGACGTCCGGACCGCGCACACCTCACCCGGCGCCCGCGCGCCGAAGCTGCCGCCGCCGCCGCCGCCCCACCCGCACGGCCCCGCGCCCAGCGGGGCGCCCATTCATTCGCAGGGGGCGCAGATCGCCGGCCCGGGCTCACCTTGCTCTTCACTTCCACGGCGCTGTAGTCGTAGAAGCGCAGCGTCTGAGACTTGTGGAAACTCCGGTTCATGGTTCCGGCCCTCTCACCCCGTCTTCGCCCTCGCCCCCTCCCCAGCGGCTGCAGAACGACACTGGGGGCGGCGCCCCGCGCCGCGGCCTCGGCCCCGGCCCGCGATCGCCGGCCGCGGGGCTGCTCGGAATGCGGCGGCCCGAGTTGGGCTGGCCGCGCGCCTCGGGGACTCCAGCGGCCGCGCGCGAGGCGAGCGGAGGACGGCAGCGCGCACCGCCCGAGGACCGTCCCCCGAGCTCCCGCGGCCAATCCCCGCCCCGCGCCCGGAGCCTCCGCCTCCAGAGGGCCCGCCCCGCGCCACCGGGACCCGCCCCACGAGTACCTGCCCCCGAGGATCCACGCCCAGAAGACCCTCTCCGGTGCCGCGAGGCCCCTCCTCCAACCCCGCCGCGCGCCCGGAGGACTGTCCCCCCGCGCCCCGCCCCCGTGGACTGTCCCCCAGCGCCCCGCCTCGCTCCGAGGTTCCGAGGCCCCGAGGCCCCGCCCGCGCCCCGCCCC
>PVJL010017604.1:0-17833 GCA_004026885.1 Lyroderma lyra
TATCAGTGGTAATTTCTCCCCTTTCATTTCTAATTTTGGATATTTGTGTCCTTTCCTTTCGTCCTTTGATTAGTCTCGCCAGGGGTTTGTCAATTTTGTTGACTTTCTCAAAGAACCAGCTCTTCGTAATATTATTTTTTTCTATTGTCTTTCTGTTCTCTAATTGGTTTAGCTCTGCTTTAATTTTTATTATTTCTTTTCTTCTGCTGATTTTGGGTTTTGTCTGCTCTTCTTTTTCGTGTTCTTTAAGATGGGATGCTAAGATGTTTTCTTGTGATTTTTCTTGTTTCTTAACATAGGCTTGTAATGATGTAAATTTCACTCTTATTACCGCTTTCGCTGTGTCCCAATAATTCTGATAGGTTATATTTTCATTGTCATTTGTTTCTATATATTTTTTAATCTCATCTTTTATGTGTTCTTTTATCCAGTCTTTTTAATAAGCTGTTGTTTAATCTCCATGTATATGGAGTTTTTTCTGCTTTCCTTTTACAGTTCATCTCCAATTTCAAAGCTTTGTGGTCTGAGAATACACTTGGTATGATTTCGATCTTCTTTAATTTGCTGAGGCTACTTTTGTGTCCCAGCATATGGTCTATTCTTGAGAATGTTCCATGCGCAATAAAAAAGAAGGTGTAGTCTCTTTTTGCTGGATGAAGTGTCCTGTAAATGTCAATGATGTCCAATTGCTGTAATGTGTCATTTAGAGCTGTTATTTCCTTATTTATTTTCTGTTTGGGTGATCTGTCCATGGCTGTTAGCGGGGTGTTTAAGTCCCCCACTATGATTGTGTATTCATCAGTTTCTCCTTTCAAGTCTGTTAGTAGTTTCTTTGTATATTTTCGTGCATCCTGGTTGGGAGCATATATGTTGATTAGTGTCAAGTCTTCTTGTTTTTGCATTGTGCCTTTTATCATTATGTAATGACCATCTTTGTATTTTACTATCTTTTTTAACTTGAAGTTTATTTCATCAGTTATCAGTATGGCCCCTCCTGCTTTTCTCTGGTTACCATTTGCTTGGAATATTGTATCTCATCCTTTCACTCTGAGTCTGTGTTTGTCCTTATAGCTGAGGTGTGTTTCTTGGAGACAGCATATGGATGCATTCTATTTTTTAATCCAGTCTGCTACTCTGTGTCTTTTTATTGGTGAGTTCTGTCCATTGACATTTAGAGTGATGATCGATATGTGAGGATTTCCTGTGGCCATTACTTATTTGTTTCTTTGTATTTGTTTGTTTGTTTGTTTGTTTATTTTTGTTTCTTTCTTGTTGTCCCAACTTTGTTCCATTTGTCCTGATGTTTTGTTTCAGGCTGAAGAGCCTCCTTCATTATCTCTTGGAGTGCTGGCCTCGTGCTGGAAAATTCCCCCAGCTTCTGTTTGTCTGAGAAGGTCTTTATTCCACCTTCATATCTGAAAGATAATTTTGCTGGATAATTTATTCTTGGCTGGAAGTTTCTCTCTTTTAAATTTTTGAATATTGGGTTCCACTCTCTCCTGGCTTGTAGAGTTTCTGCTGAGAAATCTGATGCCTGCCTGATGGGTTTTCCTCTAAAGTTTGTAGTTCTTTTTTCCCTGGCTGCCTTGAGAATTTTCTCTTTATCTTTCGTTTTGGACATCTTTAGTACCATGTGTCTTGGAGAAGATCTGTTGGGGTCCAGGTATCTGGGGGACCTGTTTTCTTCTCGAACTTGGGTTTCCAGATCTTTCCATAGGTTTGGAAAGTTCTCATCTACGATTTGTTTGAGTATGCTCTCTCTAGATTGTTCTGCCCCTTCTTCTATTCCTATTATCCTGATGTTGTTTTGTCTCATGGAGTCGGATATTTCTTGCAGAGTTCTTTCAAGCCTTTTGGTTCTATATTCCCTCTCTTCCTCTTTCTAAGCTGTTTCCATGTTCTGGTCTTCAATATCACTAATTCTTTCCTCCATCTGGTTCGTCCTGTTTCCTATGGCAGTTATTTCATTTCTCACTTCTTTTATGGTATTATTTATTTCTCGTATTTCCATCTCAATCTTTCTTATGTTTTGAATTTCTTTGTTAAATTGTTCTTTTTTTTCACAGAGTTCCTTTTTCATGTCGTTTATATCATTTTTTATGTTATTTATCTCAGCTATGGTGTTCTGCCAATAGGTTTTTATTTCTCTCACAGCCTTTAGAATGGCAGCTTTAAATTCTCCGTCACTTAAGTGAGTCCCTTCCAGTTGTAACAGGCTATCTTCTAGGTGAATTTCATGCTCTTTCTGAGGAGTTTTAGTTTTTAAGGAATTCATCCTGTCCGCTGGGTTCTTCCTCTTTGACATGAGGGCTTTATGTTCAGTGCCCAGATTATTGCTTTTGTGGTGTCTTGCTGTAGGGCAGACACTAGGTGGTGCTGGGGGTCAAGTTTTGGGGGAGAGGGGGCTGTTTCTTTCTTGTTTCTGATCTCCTACTGCGTTTGGAGGCTATGCGCATATATCCCAGGGAGAGGCCAACAAAAGGCTTTAGGCCCTTTGCTGGGGAAAATCAGTCTTTCTTCCCAGCCCTGATTCAGTACCTGGCTGTCTAAATGCTCACACTGCTTTCGGAACTCTGGGGTGCATGAAGAAGTGCCCGCTCCATAAGTCCAAAACTGTGGGCCTGGCCTGAGACAGCAGGGTCGCCTTTGCAGCAGGCTGGGAACAGCAACTGCAACCCTGTGTAGGTCTCCAGGAGCCTTAGAGCTGGGGTGTTATCTTTGCAGTTCAGAGTCCTCACTCAGCCCTTCTAACACTCAAAAATTCCAGAGGCTGGCTCCCAAACTCCTTCCGTCCCCAGCTCCCCAGTCTCTCTCCCCTCCCCCAAACTGCCCAGCTCCGAATAGTCAGCAGGGATCGCGTTCCGCGTGGTCCGTCTCTGCTCCCTTCCCTCTCCCAGTCTCACCGCATTCTCACCAGCCTTCAGGTGTTAACTTGCGATTTGTGGATTTCTCAACAGCCGGTTTGTCACTCAGGGTCTTCTTTCTTGGATCCTGGACGGCCGTTCAATTGTGTTTTCTGGGAGAGGCTTTGGGAACCTCCTCTCCAGTCGCCATCTTGTCCTCCAAAATTCCATTAACATTTAGAGTGATGATCGATATAGGAGGATTTCCTGTGACCATTCTTTTTTCTTTGTTTGATTTGTTTTATTTTTGTTTCTTTCCTGTTGCCCCAACTTTGTTCCATTTTTCCTGACGTTTTGTTTCAGGTCGAAGAGACTCCTTCAGTATTTCTTTGAGTGCTGGTCCCTGCATTAGACTGTGGCTTCCATTCCTGCCAGCTGTGAAAGTTGACCTGCTGCTGGTGCTGCTTGTGCGGCGCCTGCATGGGGTTGCAGTTCCTATACAGCCCGCTGCAAAGACAAACTGGCTCCCTTTCTACTGCGGTGTCAAAACAACAGCTTCGGAATTGTGTGCATTCCTGCTCGCTTGCCCCTGGCTCCACACACTCTAACCCAACACTTTGTCGCTGGAGCAGTCCTGGAAAGAAAGGCGGTCTGCATAGCATTGGCACCAGCCAGAAGGAGGAGCCTCGGCCTGCATCACCCAGCTTCCCCAGCATAGGGCAGAAAGAGGCGTTGTCCCATTGTGCCTTTTCTTACAGCCTCCCCGAACAATTAAATGCAGGAAGCGAAGGGATCATTAGAGGTGTACGCTGACTGTAAATGTAGCAGGAGACCACAAATAACAAATAGACAACCCTTCTCTCCCAATACTTGACCTTCACAGGGCCACCTTGTGTCTGCTCTATACCAAGACTCCACAAAAGTACCAATCTGGGCTTTGGTGCACTTCTACTAAACAAAACTCCCTCATGTCCATCAGGAAGAACCCAGCATGCAGGATGAATTCCTTAAAACTAAAACTCCTCAAAATGGTCAGGAAATTTATCAAGACAGCATCTTAGATCTATAAGTTTCTGGAATAAGTGACAGAGAAGTTCAAGTAGCAACTCTAAAAGCTCTGAGACAAAAGAAAACATACTGGCAGAGCACAATGGCTGAGATAAACAACATAAAAAAGGAAATGAATGACATAAGAATAACTCCATCAACAAAAGGTACAATTTAACAAAGAAATTCAAACTCTAAGGAAGATTGACCTAGAAATGTGAGAGATAAATAATACAATAAAAAAAGTGAGAAACAAAATACTGCCATAGGAAACAGGGCCAACTACATGGAGGAAAACATTAGTGATATTGATAATCAGAACATGGAAACAGCTAAGAAAGAGGAAGTGAGGGAATATAAAAACAAAAGGATGGAAAGAATTCTAAAAGAACTATCTGACTCCATGAGACAAAACAACATCAGGATAATAGAAATTGAAGAAGGGGTAGAGCAGTCTACAGAGAGCACACTCAAACAAATAGTAGATGAGAACTTTCCAAACCTATGGAAATATCTGGAACCCCAAGTTCAAGAAGGAAATAGGTCCCCTAGATTCCAGGACCTAAACAGATCTTCTCCAAGACACATGGCACTAAAGATATCCAAAATTAAATAGAAAGAGTCAATTCTCAAGGTAGCCAGGGAAACAAGAACTATAACTTTTACAGGAAAACCCATCAGGATGGCATCATCTTTCTCAGGAGAAATGCAACAATCCAGAAAAAGGTGGAATCCAATATACAAAACCTGAAAAGAAAGTAACTTATAGCCAAGAATAATTTATCCAGCTAAATTGTTTTTCAGATATGAAGGTGTAATAAAGACCTTCGGACACACACAGAAGCTGAGGGAATTTGCCAGGACAAGGCCAGCACTCCAAGAAATACTGAAGGAGTCTCTTCGACCTGAAACAAAACATCAGGAAAAATGAAACAAAGTTGGGGCCAGGTGAAAGAAACAAAAATAAAAAAAAAATTAAACAAAGAAATAATTAATGTTCACAGGAAATCCGCCTATATGAATCGTCACTCTAAATGTTAATGGGCTGAACTCACCAACAAAAAGACACAGAGTAGCCGACTAGATTAAAAAACGGAATCAATCTCGGTGCTGTCTCCAGGAAACACACCTCAGCCATAAGGACAAACACAGACTCAGAGTGAAAGGATGGCAAACAATATTTCAACCAAATGGTAACCAGAGAAAAGCTGGAGTTGCCATATTTATACCAAATGAAATGAACTTCAGGTTAAAAGGGATAGGAAAAGAAAGAACGGACATTACGTAATGATAAAAGGCACAATACAACAACAATAATACTTGACACTAATTAATATATATGCTCCTGACCAGGATGCACCAAATTAGACTAAGAAACTACTAACAGATTTGAAAGGAGAAACTGATGAATACTAAATCATTGTGGGAGACTTAAACACTACTAAGAGCTATGGACAGATCATCCAAACAGAAAATAAATAAGGAAACATCAGCACTGAATGACACTTTACAGCAATTGGCCATAATTGATATTAGCAGGACACTTCATCAAGCAAAAGAAGACTATTTGTTTTTTCCTAGTGCACATGGAACATTCTGAAAGCTATCCCACATGCTGAGACACAAAAGTAGCCTCAGCGAAATCAAGAAGATTGAAATTATATCATGTGTATCCCCAGACCACCATGCTTTGATATTGGAGATCAACTGTAAAAAAAAAAGCAGAAAAAAACCACATATACATGGAAATGAAGAACAGCTCATTTAAAAAGGACTGGATAAAAGAACAATAAAAATTGAGATTAAAAAATATATACAAATTACTGACATGGTAACACAACATATCAATATTATTGGGACACAGGGAAAGCAATGATAAGAGGAAATTTATATCAATCCAGGCCTGTGTTAAGAAACAAGAAAAACCATGAGGGAACTACTTAACATGCCATCTTAAAGAACTAGAAATAGAAGAGCACACAAAACCCAAAGTCAGCAGATGAAAAGAAATAATAAAAATTAAAGCAGAGCTATACCAATTAGAGAGGAGGAGGACAATAGAAAAAATGAATATAACATAGAGTTGGTTCTTTTAGAAAGTCAACAAAACTGACAAAACCTTGGCGAGACTAATCAAAGGATGAAAAGAAAGGACACAAACATCCAAAATTAGAAAGGGGAGAAATTATCACTGATACCACAGAAATACATAAGATTATATGAAAATCTTATGAAGAACTTTATGCTACTAAATTTAACAACCTAGAGGAAATGGTCAAGCTTCTAGAACCTGATAATTTATCTCGATTGAACCAAGAAGATCTCGATAATCTGAATAGACCTATTCATAGTGAAGAGATTAAAATGACTATCAATAATCTCCATAAAGGCAAAAGCTATGCACCAGATCGTTTCACCAGTGAGTTTTACCAAGCATTCAAAGAATAATAAACAGGTATCCTCCTCAGACTCCTCCAAAATTTTGAAGAAGAAGCAATACTTAATAACTCATTCTCTGAGGCCAAAATTACTCTGATACCAAAGCCTGGCAAAGACAATACAAACAAAGAAAATTATAAACCAATATCTCTGATGAACACAGATGCAAAAGTTCTAAACAAAATATTAGCAAACAGAATATAGTGATGCATCTAAAAGATCATACCTCAAGATCAAGTGGGATCCATCCCAGGAGCACAGGGAAGGTTCAACATATGAAAATCAATCTATGTGATACACCACATAAATAAAATCAAAGATAAAGAACGTATGACCATTTCTCATTGATGCAGAAAAGCTTTAACAAGATACAGCAACAATTTTTGATCAAAACACTGAATAAAATATGTATAGAAGAAAAGCATCTCAACATAATAAAGGCCATATATGACAAGGCCTCGTTTAACATCATAGTCAATGGGGAAAACCTGAAGCCTTTTCCCGTAAAATTAGGAACAAGACAGGGATGCCCTCTGTCACCATTGATATTTAATATAGTAATGGAAATTCTAGTCACCACAATCTTGCAAGAGAAATGAATCAACGGTTTCCAAATTTGGAAAGAATAGGTCAAATTGTCACTATTTGTCGATGACATGACGCCTTATATAAAAAATTCCAAACATTCTACAAGGAAATTATTAGAAGCAATAAACGAAGAAAACAAAGTCACAGGATAAATATAAAGTCGCAGGAAAACAAAATAAATATTAAAAAAATCAACAGCATTCCTATATACAAACAACAAATCCACAGAAAAAGAAAGGAGGGAATCAATTCCCTTTGCTATCAAGCAAAATGAATGAAATACCTGAAGTTTAACTTAAAGAAGAAAGTGTCAGACTTATACACAGAAAAGTATAAGACACTTTTGAAAGAAATTGAAACAGACTTTAAGAGGTGGAAAATATCCCGTGTTCATGGATAGGAAAATTTCACATTGTTAAAATGGACGTGCTGCCTAAAGCAATCTACACATTTCATGCAATACCCATGAAAATCCCACAATCATACTTTCATGAAATCGATAAAAGAATTAGTAAATTTATATGGACCCATAAATGACCTCGAATTGCCATAGCATACTACATAAAAAGAATAAGGCTGGTGGCATTACATTCCCTGACTTCAATTGATATTACAAAGCATCAATAGTCAAAACAGCTTGGTACTGGCAGAAGAACCGAAATATAGACCAATGGAATAGAACTGAAAACAAAGAAATAAACCCACAAATTCATGGAAAAATATTTTTCGATAATGGAGCAAAAAACATACAATGAGGAAAAGACAGCCTCTTTAGTAGGTGCTGCTGGGAAAACGGGAATAATATATGCAAAAAATGAACTTGAACTCTGAACTCTCTCCATATTCAAAAACTAACCTGGATTGTAATATAAGACCTGCAACAATGAACTGTGTAGAAGAAAACATTCGTACTAAACTCAAAGACCTAGGACTCCAGGAAGACTTCCTGAACCTGACTTCGAAGGCAAGGGAAGTAAAAGCAAAAATACATGAATGGGATTTTATCAAACATAAAAGCCTCTGCACAGGAAAAGAAACCATCAAAAAGGCAAAGAGACGGCCAACTGAATGGGAGAACATATTTGCAAATAATGCATCAGATAAGGGTCTAATATCTAAAATATATAAAGAATAAATAGGACTTAATAACACAAAAACAAACAACCGAATTATAAACTGGGCAGAAAAAATAAAAAGGCACTTCTATCACGAAAAAGTACAGATGGCCAGCAGACATTTGAAAATATGCTCAACCTCATTAGCTATCAGGGAAATGCAAATCAAAGTCACAATGAGGTATCACCTCACATCTGTTAGAATGCCTATTATCAAGAAGACAAGAAATAGCAAATGCTGGAGAGGATGTGGAGAAAAAGGGACTCTGTTACACTGCTGGTGGGAATGAAAACTGGAACAACGACTGTGGAAGGCAGTGTGGAGATTCCTCAGAAAACTGGGAATGGAGTTCCTATTTGACCCAGCAATGCCTTTTCTGGGAATCTACCTAAAACACTAGAAAACCTTTGTCCACAAAGACTTATATACCCTAAAATTCATTGCAGAGCTCTTCACAGTGGACATAACATGGAAACAACAAAGTGCCCTGGGATATATGACTGGTACATATACACAATGGAATATTACTCAGCTATAAGAAAAGATGAAATAGTGTCATTTGCAGCAAAACGGATGGACCTGAAGATCATCACACTTATTGAAATATGTAAGACAGGAAAAACAATAACTGCATGATTTCACTCCTATGCAGAATATAAAAATGAAAGGAACAAAGATATAAGAAATGAACAAACAAACAAAAAACCTATTGCCATAATTAATAGTTCAAAGTTTATTTGGGAATGAGTGGGTTAGGGAGGGGAAAAAGGGGAGGGCGTGTGGGAGGACGGAGAAGAAGCTAAATATAAGATGATGGAAAGAGATCTCACACTGGGTGGTGAACTCATTATACAATAAGTTGACAATGCACTGTAGAATTGTACGAATGATACCTATGTTATCATTGCTAACAGATGTCACCCCAATAAGTCTAACAATAAAAATGAATTTTAAAAATTTTCTTCCAATATTTTAGAAGTAAAATATTCAACGAACTTCATATAAGACAGGCCTGACCAACCTGTGGTCCAGGATGGCTTTGAATGTAGGCCAATACAAATACTTAAAGTGTAATATTTTGTGGCATTTTTTTGTTATAGCTTATGAGCTATTGTTTGTACTAGTGTATTTTATGTGTTACCCAAGACAGTTGTATTTCCAATGTGGCCCACGGAAGGCAAAGTTTTAGATACCACTCACGTAAACGATTGTCCTTTAGTGAAAGTGATAATTCAAAACACCTATTTAACTCAACACTTCTATTCTACTCAAAGTTCTGTTAGTCCTTTGCTTGGTAAATCCTGATTTTTCTTTTGCTTATTCTTAGGAAAATTCTAAAAGATGACACACTTATTTTATTGAAATTTGATTCTTCACAGTAATACTGCTAGGTTTTAATTAAATTTGAACGTTCAAAGAAAGTCAGATGTTAAATGAAATCCAGCATAGTGATTGTTTTTATGTGGCCCCCATGTTCTCAAAAGGGAAGTGTGAGTTTGTGCAGATGATAATGATTAGACAGCAAAAGAGTTAATACAAGTAAGCTTGAGGGGGCTAGCAGGAAACAAGTTTAGCTGAGCTTAGTTAGATACAAATGAAAGAACACATATGGCTACTGCTCTGTCTACAGTGAGCCTGATCTCAGAAAACAAGCTTAGCTGAGCTTGACTAGCTGCAAGGAAATGTTCACTGTAGCCCGATTCTACCTGTGATTTTTTACAGGTGACCACATCTTGATATTGAAGAATCTGCGTGTACATTTTCTGTATAAGAAGAGCTAACCGAAAGTTCAGGGCAACTGTGTACCTTGGAACCCGCTACATTAATCTGCCATGCCCATACTTCTCTCTTTGAATAAAACTTTCCAACTTGGATTTTCAGATCCCCCATGAACTTTTCACATTCTGTCAGTACTCAGGGGCATCCAATAACCAGAAGAGCAGACATTACATGACTAATTGTTGCTGGTTCCACAAATTAAATATAACTTTTAATTTTGTAGATGTTCATAAAAATCTCTTCAATGCCTGGAGGTTGGAGGGAAAGATGGTGAAAGGAGAGTAGGGTTCTATAGCGTCTCCCAGAAAGCACAATAGAGCGGCTCCCAGGATCCACGAAAGAAGACTCTGAGTGACAAAAGTAACAGTTTTATAATCCGTGTATTGCCAGTAAACACCTGAAGGTTGGAGAGAAAGGGCGAGTCGGAGAGAGGGGAGGGATCAAAGACAGATCGCAAGAGGACCCGATCGTGGGTGACCATCCAGGAGCAGTTCAATGCATGGGAGGGTTTGAGAACAAGAGGTGACAAGAGGAAAATCCCTAGCAACCGGGCAGAACAGTGGGACTCGTTGGTGAGCTGGTCTGGGGAGCTCGAATTTGGAATGGTAAGTTGGGGACAGAGCTTGGGAGCCAGCCCCTGTAACTTTTGAGTGTTAGCAGGGCACAGCAAGGACTCTGAACTGCAGACACAACATTGTGGCTCTAGGCTCCCTTGGAAAACACAACGCAGGCAAGCACGGCTCCTGCGCAGGACTGGGGTTCCTGGTGGCAGCCTGCAGTTCCTGGTTGCCGCCCACTATGGGGGCTAGCTGCCTGCCAAGAGGACAGTGCACGACCCCTGCACTAAACTGTGGCTTCCATTCCTGCCCGCTGTGAAGGTGGACCTGCTGCTCTGCTGCTCATGCGGCTCCTGCATGGGGCTAGAGTTCCCATACAGCCCGCTGGAAAGACAAACTGGCTTCCTTTCTAACGCGAGGTCAAAACAACAGCTTCGGAATTGTGTGCATGCCAGATTGTATACTCCTGGCTCTTATAAGCACTTCGAGTTCACAGACTCTGCCCCAATTCATGGTCACTGGAGCAGGCCTGGAAAGACAGGCGGTTTTTATAGCATTCGCCCCAGCCAGCAGTAGGGGTCCCGGCAGGCATCACCCAGCTTCGCCCTCATAGCGAAGAAGAAGGAGGAGTTGTCACAGTGTGCCTTTTCTTGGCATCTTTCCTTTCCTACAGTCTCCCCAACCAACTAAATGCAGGAAGCGAAGGGACCATGACAGATGCACACTGACTCCAAATGTAGCAGGAGAACAGAATTAAGAAGTAGACAAAACTTGACCCCATAGGGCCACCTAGGGTCTTCCCTAAACCAAGACTCCACAAAAGTACCAATCTGGGCTTTGGTGCACTACTACTGAACATAACGCCCTCATGTCAATGAGGAAGAACCCAGCATTCAGGATGAATTCCTTAAAACTAAAACTCCTCAAAAAGATCAGGAAATTTATCAAGACTGCATCTTACATCTAGAAGTTTCTGGAATAAGTGACAGAGAAGTTCAAGTAGCAATTCTAAAGGCTCTGAGACAAATGAAAACATACTGGCCGAGGAATACGGCTGAAATATACAACATAAATAAGGAACTGAATGACATAAAAATAACTCCATGAACAAAAGGAACAATTTAACAAAGAAATTCAAACCCTAAGGAAGTTTGACATAGAAATGTGAGAGATCAATAATGCAATAGAAAAAGTGAGAAACTAAATACTGCCAGAGGAAACAGGGCCAACCACATGGAGGAAATAATTGGTGATATTGAAAATCAGAACATGGAAACAGCTAAGAAAGTGGAAGGGAGGTAATATAGAAACAAAAGGATTGAAAGAATTCTACAAGAATTATCTGACTCCATGAGACAAAACAACATCAGGATAATAGAAATCCAAGAAGGGGTAGAGCATTCTACAGAGAGCACACTCAAACAAATAGTAGATGAGAACTTTATAAACATATGGAAGTATCTGTAACCCCAACTTCAAGAAGGAAATACGTTTCCTGGATACCAGGACCTTAAGAGATCTTTTAAAAGACAATTATACTAAAGATATCCAAAATTGAAAAGAAAGAGTCAATTCTCAAGGCAGCCAGGGAAACAAGAATTATAAATTTTAGAGGAAAACCCATCAGGATGGCATCATATTTCTCAGCAGAAATGCAGCAAGCCAAAAGAGGGTGGAATCCAATATACAAAAACTGAAAAGAGAGTAACTTAGAGCCAAGAATAATTTATCCAGAAAAATTATTTTTCAGATATGAAGGTGGAATAAAGAACTTTTCAGACACACAGAAGATGAGGAAATTTGCCAGGACAAGGCCAGCATTCCAAGAAATACTGAAGGAGTCTCTTCGACCTGAAACAAAACATCAGTAAAAATGGAACAAAGTTGGGGCAACGGGAAAGGAACAAAAATACAACAAATCAAACAAAGAAATAAGTAATGGTCACAGGAAATCCTCCTATATCGATTGTCACTCTAAATGTTAATGGGCTAAACTCACCAATAAAAAGACACACAGTAGCCGACTAGATTAAAAAACAGAACCAAACTCTGTGCTGTCTCCAGGAAACACACCTCAGCCATAAGGACAAACACAGACTCAGAGTGAAAGGATGGGAAACAATACTTCAAACAAATGGTAACCAGAGAAAAGCAGGAGTTGTCATACTTCTACCAAATGAAATAAACTTCAGGTTAAAAGGGATAGTAAAAGACAATGACGGACATTACATATTGATAAAACGAACAATAAAACAACAATACTACTTGACACTAATTAATATATATGGTCCTAACCAGGATGCAGCAAAATAGATAAAGAAACTACTAACAGATTTGAAAGGAGAAACTGATGAATACATAATCATTGTGGGAGACTTAAAAACCGCAGTAACAGCCATGGACAGATCATCCAAACAGAAAATAAATGAGGAAACATCAGCACAGAATGACACATTATAGCCATTGGCCATAATTGATATTTGCAGGACACTCCATCCAGCAAATGAGACTATTCTTTTCTAGTGCACATGGAACATTCTCAAAGATATCCCACATGCTGAGACACAAAAGTAGCCTCAGCAAATTCAAAAAGATTGAAATTATACCATGTGTATCATCAGACCACCATGCTTTGAAATTGGAGATCAATTGCAAAAGGAAAGCAGAAAAAAAAACACTTATACATGGAGATGAACAACAGCTCATTTAAAAAGGACTGGATAAAATAACAATAAAAGATGAGAGTAAAAAATATATACAAATAACTGACAATGAAAACACAACATACCAGAATAATTGGGACACAGCGAAAGCCGTGATAAGAGGGAAATTTATATCAATCCAGGCCTGTTTTAAGAAACAAGGAAAATCACAAGGAAACAACTTAACATACAATCGTAAAGAACTAGAAATAGAAGAGCACACAAAACCCAAAGTCAGCAGAAGAAAAGAAATAATAACTATTAAAGCAGAGCAATAACAATTAGAGAACAGCAGGGCAATAAAGAATTGAACATTACAGAGAGGTGGTTCTTTGAGAAAGTCAACAAAATTGACTAAATCTTGGCGAGACTAATCAAAGGATGGAAAGAAAGGACACACATATCCAAAAGTAGAAATGAAGGGGGAGAAATTACCACTGATACCACAGAAATACATAGGATTATATGAAAATCTTATGAAGAACTTTATGCCACTAAATTTAACAACCTAGAAGAAATGGACAAGTTTCTAGAAACCGATAGCTTACTTAGATTAAACCAAGAAGATCTCGGTAATCTAAACAGACCAATTCATAGTGAAGAGATTAAAACGACTATCCATAATCTCCCCAAAGGCAAAAGCCATGGACCAGATCGTTTCACCAGTGAGTTTTACCAAGCATTCAAAGAATAATAAACAGCTATCCTACTCAGACTCCTCCAAAATATTGAAGAAGAAGCAATACTTCATAACTCGTTGTATGAGGCCAACATTACTCTAATACCAAAGCCTGGCAAAGACAATACAAACAAAGAAAAGTATAGACAATATCTCTGATGAACACAGATGCAAAAATTCAAAACAAAATATTAGCAAACAGAATATAGCGATGCATCTAAAAGATTGTATCTCAAGATCAAGAGGGATTCATCCCAGGAGCACAAGGATGGTTCAACATACAAAAATCAATCTATGTGGTACACCACATAAACCAAATCAAAGATAAAGAACGTATAACCATTTCCCATTGATGCAGAAAAAGCTTTCAACAAGATACAGCATCCATTTATGATCAAAACACTAAATAAAATAGGTATAGAAGGAAAGGATCTCAACATAATAAAGGCCATATATGACAAGGCCTCGGCTAACATCATAGTCAGTGTGGAAAACCTGAAGCCTATTCCCTTAAAATCAGGAACAAGACAGGGATGCCCTCTGTCACCATTGTTATTTAATTTAGTAAAGGAAATTATAGCCACAGCAATCGGGCAAGAGAAAGGAATCAAAGGTATCCAAATTTGGAAAGAAGTGATCAAATTGTCCCTATTTGCCGATGACATGACGCCTTATATAAAAAATTCCAAAGATTCTACCAGGAAACTATTAGAAGCAATAAACGAATAGAGTAAACTCACAGGATACAAAATAAATTTTAAAAAATCAACAGCATTCCTATATACAAACAACAAATCCACAGAAAAAGACAGGAGGGAATCAATTCCCTTTGCTATCAAAACAAATTTAATGAAATACCTGAGATTTAAGTTAATGAAGAAAGTGTCAGACTTATATACAGAAAAGTATAAGACACTTTTGAAAGAAAATGAAATGGACGTTAATAGTTGAAAAATTATCCCCTGTTCATGGATAGGAAAATTTAACATTGTTAAAATGGACATTCTGCCTAAAGCAACCAAAACATTTAATGCAATACCCATGAAAATTCAACAATTATACTTTCATGGAATAGATAAAAGAATTAGTAAATTCATATGGAACCATAAATGACCTCGAATTGTCAAAGCATACTACATAAAAGGAATAAGGCTGGTGGCATTACATTCCCTGACTTCAATTGACATTACAAAGCATCAATAGTCGAAACAGCTTGGTACTGGCAGAAGAACAGAAGTATAGACCAATGGAATAGAACTGAAAGCCCATAAATAAACCCACAAATTTATGGACAAAAAATTTTCGATAAAGGAGCAAAAAACAAACAATGAGGAAAAGACAGCCTCTTTAGTAGGTGGTGCTGGGAAATCTGGAATATATGCAAAAAATGAACTTGAGCTGTGAACTCTCTCCATATACATAAATTAACTCGAAATGGATTAAAGACCTTCATATCAGACCTGCAACAATAAACTCTATAGAGGAAACCATTGGTACTAAACTTATAGACCTAGGATTCAAGGAAGACTTCATGAAACTGACCTCAAAGGCAAGAGAGGTAAAAGCAAAAATAAATGAATGGGATTTTATCAAATTAAAAAGCTTCTGTACAGGAAAAGAAATCATCAGTAAGGCAAAGAGATAGCCAAATGAATGGAGAAAATATTTGCAAATAACGCATCAGATAGGGGTCTAATATCTAAAATATATAAGGAACAAATAAGGCTTACTAACACAAAAACAAACAACCCAATTATAAACTGGGTGGAAGAACTAAACAGGCAATTCTCCCACAAAGAATTACAGATGGGAAGCAGACCAAAAAAAACTGCTCAACCTCATTAGCTATCAGGGAAATGCAATTAAAAATCACAGTGAGGTATCACCTCACACCTGTTAGAATGGCTATTATCAACAAGACAAGAAATAACAAGTGATGGAGAGGATGTGGAGAAAAAGGGACTCTGGTACACTGCTGGTGGGAATGAAAACCGGTACAACCACTGTGGAAGGCCGTGTGGAGTTTCCTCAGAAAACTGGAAGTGGAGTTCCCATTTGACCCAGTAATCCCTCTTCTGGGGGTCCAACCAAAAAACCTGAAAACCTTTGTCCACAAAGATTTATGTAACCAAATGTTCATTTCAGAGCTGTTCACAGTGGACATAACATGGAAACAACCAAAGAGCCCTGCGATAGAAGACTGGATTAAGAAGCTGTGGTACATATACACAATGGAATATCACTCAGCTATAAGAAAACTTGAGGGAGTTCTCTGGTGGTGTAGTGGCTTCAGGCTCCGATGCTATCAGTGCTGCGGCTTGGGGTCGACTCCCATTTAGAAAGCTACCCACATACAAAATCATAAGCCAAAAAAAAAAAAAAAGAAAACATGAAATAGTGTCATTTGCAACAAAATGGATGGACCTGAAGATCATCATACTTAGTGAAATAAGTCAGACCGAAAAAACAAAGAACTGTATGACTTCACCCATATACCGTATATAAAACTGAAAGGAACAAAGAAATAAGAAATGAACAAAGAAACAATGAACCCATGGACATAATTAACAGTTCAAAGTTTATTTGGAAATGAGTGGGTTAGGGATGGGCAAAAGGGGACGGGATGTGGTAGGATGGAGGGGAAGCTAAATATAAGGTGATGGAAAGAGAACTCACTCTGTTGGCGAACATATTGTACAATAAGTTCACAATGCACTGTAGAATTGTAAGCACAAAACCTATGTTATCCTTGCTAACAGATGTCACCCAATAAGTCTAACAATAAAAATGAATTTAAAAATTTTCTTCCAATGTTTAAAAGTAAAATATCCAACGAGCTTCATGTAGGGCAGGACACACCAACCTGTGGCCCAGGATGGCTTGGAAGGTAGCCCAATACAAATACTTAAAATGTAATATTTTGTGGCATTTTTTTGTTAATGCTTATGAGCTATTGTTAGTACTAGTGGATTTTATGAGTTACCCAAGACAATTCTATTTCCAACGTGGCCCAGGGAAGCCAAAGTGTTAGATAACACTCACGTAAACGTTTGTCCTTTAGTGAAAGTGATCATTCAAAACACCTGTGTAATTCAACACTTCTGATTCTATTCAAAGTTCTGTTAGTCCTTTGCTTGGTAAATCTTGATTTTTCTTTTGCTTTTTCTTAGGAAAATTCTAAAAGATGACACACTTATTTTCTTGAAATTTGATTCTTCACAGTAGTAGTGCCAGGTTTTAATTACATTTGAAAGTTGAAATAAAGTTTGACGTTAAATGAAATCCAGCATAGTGATTGTTTTTATGTGTCCCACATGTTCTCAAGAAGGAACTGTGAATTTGTGCAGATGATAATGATTAGACAGCAAAAGAGTTAATACAAATAAACTTGAGGGGGCTAGCAGGAACCAAGTTTAGCTGAGCTTAGTTAGCTACAAATAAAAGAACTCATATGGCTACAGCTCTGTCTACAGTGAGCCTGATCTCGGAAAACAAGCTTACCTGAGCTTGGCTAGCTGCAAGGAAATGTTTATTGTGGCCCGATTCTACCTGTGATTTTTTACAGGTGACCCCATCTTGATATTGAAGAATCTGCGTGTACATTTTCTGTAGAAGAAGAGCTAATCGAAAGTTCAGGGCAACTTTGTTCCTTGGGCCCTGCTACATTAATCTGCCATGCCCATATATCTCTCTTTGAATAAAACTTTCCAACGTGGATTTTCAGATCCCTCATGAACTTTTCACATTCTGTCAGTACTCAGAGGCATCCAGTAACCAGAAGAGAAGACATTATATGACTAACTGTTGCTGGTTCCACAAATTAAATATAACCTTTTAATTTTGTGGATGTGCATAAAAATCTCTTCAATGCTTGGAGGTTGGAGGGCAAGATGGTGAAAGGAGAGTAGGGCCCTAAAGCGTCTCCCAGAAAACAAAATTGAATGGGCCCCAGGATCCAAGAAAGAAGACTCTGAGTGACAATAACAGCAGCTGAGAAATCCATGTATTGCCAATTAACACCTAAAGGTTGAAGAGAAAGGAGCGAGTCAGAGAAACGGGAGGGATCAAAGACAGATCGCAACA